>PVIY010014287.1:0-56856 GCA_004026745.1 Myrmecophaga tridactyla | reverse complement strand
GCACATAGTCCTTTCAATCCATCATGTCGGTCAAACTGTCTTTTAAAAATGATGGAAGAACTAAGAAATTCCCAGGTACACAAAAAACTGAGGGACTTTATCACCACTAAGCCAGCAGATTGAAAGGAAAGGACACTAGATAACTGACTGAAGCAACATGAAGAGGCAAAGATTTCCAGTGAAGATAATGACATGGGTAAGCAATTTAAATACTAGTTATATTGTATTTTTTATTTGTAACTCCATTTTTTTCACTTCCTACAGAATCTAAAAGGCAAATCATGAAACACAATGATAAATCAATGGTTTGGGACTCATAATGCATAAACATGTAATTTGTGTCAAGAACTACCGAGGTAGTTTGGAACTGTATATATCCCCAGAAAATCATGTTCATAAAACTAACCCATTTCTAAGGATGCAAACTCAATGAAAATAGGATCTTTTGATGAGGATATTTCAGTTAAGCTATGACCCAACTCAATGAGGATGGGTCTTAATCCTCTTACTGGAGTCTTTATAAATAGAATGAATAAAAGAGAGCGAGAGAGAGAAAGCCAGGGAAGCAAGAAGCTGAATGCAACAGAATCTGGAAGAGAAGGTAGAAGCCAGCAGATGCTGCCATGTACCTTGCCACGTGACTGAGCCAATGACAGCCAATAGCTAGTTTCTAGGAAGAAAGCAAGATCTTGATGATGCCTTGATTTGGACATTCTCAGAGCCACAAACTGTAAGCTAATAAATTCCCATTGTTTAAAGCCAACCTATTTCATGGTATCTGCTTGAGCAGTCTAGAAAACTAAAACAACTATATAAAGGTAAGGGGTTGGAAAGGTATAGAAACATAATTTATGTGTACTGTTTAAAGTAAAATTGGTATTAAAGCAAATGAGATTGTTATGGGATTAAGATATTACATTTAAGCCCAATGGTAACTATAAAGAAAATCTTATCAGAGAATATGCAAATTCATAGAGACAGAAAGAAGTTCTACAAGTTTCACTGGTGATTCTGACGCTAACTGAAATCTGAGAGACACTGGTCTAGAAAATGCACCATAAAGTATGGAGATAAGGAAAGTACCATTAATATAATGGAAATACAAGAAAGGAAGCATCAACTTTACCCAGAGGTGTGGAGGTAATCTTGAAGTTTAGTCTTAGTAAATAAGAATTTCACTAAATAGAACTAGCCTATGTGTAAGAAAAGTAATCCATGTGGAAATAAACAAAGGCATGACACTGACATGGAATGCTTAGGGAATTGTAAGTAGCTAGGTATGATTGGAGGACATCTGTGCTAGTTTAAAAGGATGTATGCCACCTAGAAAAGCCATGTTTTAATCAAAATCCCATTTCATAATGGTGGAATAATCCCTATTCAATACTGTATGTTTGAAACTGTAATCAGATCATCTCCATGGATGATGTGATTTAGTCAAGAGTGGTTGTTAAACTGGATTAGGTGATGACATGTCTCCACCCATTTTGGGTGGGTCTTGATTGGTATATTGGGGTCCTACAAAAGATGAAACATTTTGGAGAATGAGAGATTAAGAGAAAGCACAGAATGCTGCAGTACCGTGAAGCAGCGAGTCCACAAGCCAGCAACCTTTGGAGATGAAGAAAGAAAACATGTTCATGAAACCAGAAGCCAGGAGAGAAAGCTAGCAGATGACACCGTGTTCACCATGTGCCCTTCCAGCTGAGAGAGAAACTCTGACTGTGTTTGCCAAGTGCCCTTCCACTTGAGAATGAAACTGTGAACTTCATTGGCCTTCTTGAACCAAGGAATCTTTTCCTGGATGCCTCTGACTGGACATTTCTATAGGCTTGTTTTCACTGGGTCATTTTCTTGGTCTTGTAACTGTAAACTAGCGACTTATTAAATTCCCCTTTTTTAGAAGCCATCCCATCTCTGGTATATTGCATTCTGGGAGCTAGCAAACTAGAACAGCATTCATGGGAAATCCTGGGGGAAGAAACTGGAAAGGTAGGGGAAAAAAAAACAGAACATGAATAACTTTATATGCCCTTCTACAGAGTTTTATTCTATCTTGTGGACCTGGAGAGCTACTGAAGTTTTTAATCAAGGAAGCGACATGATTAGACAAATTGCAAATAGTGATAGGGAATTCAGATTTTGAAGAGAGCTAGAATGGAAACAGGTAAACAAGTTATCCCAAGAAATGATAAGGACCTGAATAATAATAGTGAACATTTATTGAACATCTCCCAACTGTTCTAAGAGATTTGCTCATTCATAATCCTTATTAGGCACCAAAAAGACAAGTATTATGCTCATTTTAAAAGATCAGGAAATGGAAGCACAGAAAGGTTGAAGAATTTATCCAAGTTCACCAACTAGAAAGTGGCAAAGCCAGAATTTGAACCCAGGAAGTCTATTTACACAATTTGTGTTCTTAATCACTACTTTATACTCCTATAAACAGAGTTCTATGGAGAAGCATAGGGGAATTTAGGAATTAAGAGTAGGTTCTGTGGGAAAGACACTGTAACCAACTTGGGAGATGCTAAGTTTGAGATACTTTCTGAGAGGCCCAGTAAGCAGGTGAAAATGTGGATCTTGGAGTCAGGAGAAGGGTCTGCCCTGGGCATACAGAATTTGGAAGTCATTAGTACATAGATAGCTTGACACTGTTGGTATAAAAGAAATGCCTGTAAAAGGATAAGAGAAGTAGACTAGGAATATCATTAATAATACTTTAGGGAGAGATAAACCCATAACATTTATAAAGTAGTTATATATTTAATATATATTTATCTATCTGTATTTATACCATCTATATCTATTTCATTATAAACAGAACTTCACTTTTTTGAGAGAGAGGGCTGCCTCTTCATCTATCAGAAGACAATAAAAATTCTTTTTTTAAAAGAGAAATGAAACAATTCTTGAAAGGATTTTTGATATTTCTTATTGACCTTAACTTATATAAGATGAAACCCATGGGGCAAGGGCAGAGAGACTGTCAAATGAACACAAAGCAATGTGACTTCTTTTGCATTGTTTATGGGTGATGAGCCTAACAGTAAAACTACTACACGTGTGGCTAAATCTACAGATCATATTATGTCAGTAAGATCTTTATCAAATCATTATTATAAGGAGTATTCCAAAAGAATTCATTATATCACTATGAGACATTTCTGCCAAAATGTTAATGGAGTGCTGTGATTCCATATGAAACTGTGTAAGCTACACACACAACATTTTAGTGGCAAGGAAAGTTTCATATTACTTGCCTTTCTCCCAGCTTCCATAATAGCCTACCTGGTTCTCCAACAATGAAGTGTCACATTGCTAAGGCCATTTATCTGTCAAGTATGAACATTACTTAACTTCAAGCTTTTCCCTGAAGTTTACACAGAAATCTGACAGCATCATTTGGAACGATTTTCTGCCTCTGCTTAGCAAAGCATAACACTGGCAGGAACTAGAATTAAATACTAAGTCACATCTAAATGAAGGCCAAATTGGAAAGCCGTATTAGAAAAATAAGTTTCACTCTTTGAAAAAAAGTCCATATGATCCAGACTCTCAGAATTTTATTTTATTATTAATACTCTATTTAAGAGTTAAAAAAAAACTTATATAACAAAATTGGTTTGCTCTACACATGGATTCATCCAAAGGATGTTTCTACTTACTATACTACCCTAACTCCCTGAACTTGGTATTTGTTTTTCAGGAGTTAAAGATCTAGTACAATGAAGAAAGAGTCAGAAAGCCTGGGTTTGTGCCAGGACCTGGCACAGTTTATCCCCCAGGACAGGATCAATAATTGTTGAATAAACAAGCACTGAGTTGCCAAGGTAATAGATATACCTTGATCTTTTGGATCAGGCAGACAGTGTTTATTAAGTGTGCTATAGTCACAATATAAGAATTGCTGGGTATTGATGTTTCATGGTTGGCATTAGTTTAACATTAAAAATCCATCCTTCATTTAAAAGCAACCCAAATGTCCATCTGGTTCAGTCTTACAGGAAAAAATCCCTTCAGTGTTTCACCCAGATGAGAGAAAAACAACAACATAGTAAACTGTAAGACAATGTCATTAGATAGAAAATATTAGGCCTTATTCTACGTGGTGAGCAACAGTGTATTTTCAACTTGTGTATATATAAAATGCTTAAAAATCTTGAAATTTTTATGATCTGCTACTTTTAATAGAGGGATATGCAATATCACTGGAAATTTCTACCTTTTTCTTCAAGACAATGAAATGTAGGCATTGTTCTCTTAAAAATAAAACAGAATGTGTACCTTTTTGTTCAGTTTGCTTTCATTATAGGAATTTCTCTATAGGAATAAGAGACAGGAAAAAGCATATGACAGGAATTGTAACACTAATGAACTGTGTGTCTGGGGACAGGTTCATAACTTTTTTGGGGTCTAAGTTCTCTCTTTGTAAAAAGAGATTTAATAAAATGCTAGTAGAGGATCATTGGTTTTCTCCCACTTTATTTCTGGCATGTTAATTATCTCATACTTTTGGAAAGCATTTCTCTTACAGCTCTATTTATATTAAGGAGTTTTAATTAAACTAATTGGTACTTCTTTGAAAAGAACTTTGCTATTTATGATTTATTATATATTATTATACAGTTTATTATTTCTGCATCTGAGTTCATATATTCTATTTTCTCTGACTTTGTAGTTTGGTAGAAAAGGAAGCAGCTGCCCTGGTATGCAGGGATAGTGCTCCTGAATTTTGCACAATTTTCTTTGAAAACTATATTGAGCTTTTTTTTTTGGTGGGGAGAGGGGTCTTTATCCAGAGCAATAAAGTATGAAATGCTAGAATCTTCTGTCTCCTCTTTAAAAATTATCTGTAAGTATGAAACATTTAGCTCATTTTATTTTCTATTTCTTGATCACTCCCCTTTCTTCTTCATTTTTAGGGCAGGTTCACAAGCAGTCCCTTAGCAGATTTTCACTTCACAGTATCTGCTACAGTAGTTTTAAACCACAGAAGGCAAGATTAAAGAGCACATTTGGCCAGAAACAAATCTCTTTGAAAATAAAATATTTCATACAACAAATTAATTATCTAAATACAATGATGTCACCAACTCTTTAATTTGTTTAGTGAGAATTCTAGGATTTTCAGATAAAATACAGGATGCACAGTAAAATCTGGATTTCAGAAAAGCAATGAGTAATTTTTAGGATAATACTGCATCAATATTTGAGACATATACTAAAATTTATTCTTATACTAAATTATATATATACTAAAATCATTTGTTCTTTATCTAAAATTCAAATTTACCAGGGTATCCTGTAATTTTATTTACTAAATCTGGCAGCCCAACTTAATTCCCATTTGAAGAGGGAATAAGTCAGAGTAATGCTAATTGCTATAACATAAATTCTGAGTGGTCTAACTCAGGAAAAGTTTGTTCCTCACTTTCAACTGAGTTTTCCTGGTCAGTAGGTGGATTTTCTCTCTGAGCTGACTCAAGAACCCAACCCTCTCTTTTGCAGTTCTGCCACCCCAAGAGCCTCAGAGGAAATCCCTGCATCCAGCTGAGAGAAAGAGGGAGAAGGATGGATAAATCACACTCATTTATCAACTGCCTTGGCCCAGAAAAGACATAGTTTCCACTCATATGCCACTGGTGAAACTATCACATGGTCCAAACTAAATTCAACAGGGGTTGAGAAATTTAGTGCTCTCTGGGAAATAACATAAGGAAAGGTAATGATGGCATTTTGGTGGACAAGTAATCAACTGTCCCTCATCAAGGCAGAAAATGAAATAAACACAATAATCATCCATTTCACTTGGTCCTTTGGAGATACAAACTCCTAAACATATCTGGGACCCTCCGCCTTTGCTTGAGTGGTACACAATTTGTGATGCTTAGTAAGAAGGAGAGACAAAGTTGAAGGGGTTGATGGTTATATGTGTAATTTTTTTCCTGTTGCTGAAAAATTGTGATTAGGAATCTATGCCAATTGTGAAAGATCTATCATGAGAATCAACAAGACAATGGATGTGAGCTGCTTTTAAGAATTTAAGTACCAGCCATGTTACACCCAGAGACCACTCAGAGGCATTTCACTGTCTTCTGCAAAGGCCACCAGAAGCCAAATTCTCCCTTACTTTGTGATGTAATTGTCTTAACACTTAGCTCCGAAGGCTGTTCAAAGTTCAGTCACATAAAAATAGAGGTAGAGGGTGGTACGATGATGGCTCAGTGGCAGAATTCTCACCTGCCATGTTGGAGACCATGGTTCAATTCCCAGTGCCTGGCCATATAAAAACAAAAATAGCAAAAGAGAGGTAGAATGATAATCCCTATAGAAATGTCCTTGCATTAGTTTATTGGAAAGACTTTCTTCTGGGAATGACTTTTGTTAATCCACCTCTTGGAACTAGGTATATTTCTGTACTTAGTCATTGAAATGGTGGAAGAGGAAGAAAAGGAAGGCCAAAGGGAAGGGCTCTTTGCTAATATTTCTACATCTAGAAGGCAGTTTTAGATTATTACCATAAGACTATATGCATTTTTTGTAAAATACTTGGGTTTTTTACAGATATGACTTTTTATTCCACAACATCTAAACTTACTAAATACCCTGAGGAGACAGTACATGATAAAAAGTAGAGCTAGTGAATTAACAAATTTTTAAATATCTTTTTGTCAATAGAAGCATTTTTGAAATGGAATTGTTAAACCACCTTGAACAGAATACAATAGGACTTGTTCATTAGTTGGCTGCAGAGAGGCACAAGGATGTTCAGAGGGAGGGATTTATGTAGATGCGTTCATATTTCCATTTCAATGTAATCACTGTATGTGCACATCTCTTGGCTGTACCATAGGAAGGAAAATGTTGTTAAATAACTCAATGGAAACATACCTTCCTATTATTTTGATATAGATCTGACAATGAATTCTGTTAGATACACTATATTATTTGTACTTTTGCTTTATGTCCAATTTTAAATTGAGCATTAAAGGAACACAGTACTTGTAATTCTGCCAATATCTATAAAGGCCTGTTGCCATTTTTGTCTTTTAGGAAATTTTTGTTCCCAAGAAAGGCAGGAATACATTTTTGCCCCTGATTAAGCTAGTGTCATGTATTCTTGATCATTACAATCCTTGTGGCTTTGGGACTCTGGTAAATATTCATGAGAAAGCTTGATACATTCTGTGTGATCTCAACCATATAAAAATGTATGTTCAGTTGTGTGTATATACATAAAAGACCCAGAGGAATGTGTCAAATTGTAAACTGTTTGTGATTCCAGATGACTTTTGTGTTCATTTCTTGTGTTTATACTGCACAATTAACTTAAGAGTTTTTAAAAACTAAATGTTATTTTAAAAACAAACAAAAATGTAATCAAAAGGATCATCTCGGACCCATGCAAAACCAACCTGTAAGCGTCTCTGTTTCTGAGAAGGACTCAGTTCCTTCCTTGCTTGCTCATGCCTGGCCTGAACTAAAACACTGAGATGACTCTGCATGTTCTGATTCTGTCTGGCTGCTTCCTGTGTCTTTGTCTTTCTTGGATTTGGACCATCTGACTCAGATCTTCCCAGCTGGTCTAGAATTTTATAGTCAACCTGCTGTCAGATCTGCCTCACCTTCAGGATTTGTGATGACTATGGTAAAATATCCTTCCCCAGTAACTGGACACCAGTTACCTTTTCACTCATTATCTTTGGAATAGAGTCAAGAGTTTAGAAATAAAATTCAAGCATCTATGACCAATTGATTTTTCACAAGGGGGGCCAGTACATGAAAAGATACTCAATATCACTATCCATTAGGGAAATGCAACCGAAAGTCACAATGTGATACCACTTCACACTCACTTGGATAGCTTTACTTAAAAAAAAAAACACAGAAAATAATAAGTGTTGATGAGGATGCAGAGAAATAGAACATTATGTATTGCATCCTTGAGAAAAATCAAATGAGCTAATTTGACTTAGAAATTGTCCATGTTATTCCAATTGATAAAGTTGATTTTTTTAAACACATATTTGTTGAGCATGCCCAGCTCTGTTCTAAGTCCACGGCATGTGGCAATGAACAGCATAAGTCCTTGTCTTCAATGTGCTTTCATTTAAAAAAAATACATAAAATGATATATGTTATACACAATACACATAAATATGTATTATTTAAATACATGGAGTCCTCACTTGACTGATTTTTTTAATAGAAATTGACAAGTTGATTTAGAAATATATCGCCATTTTTTGCTTTGTGTGTTTCTGATACAAAAACATGCCTTAAATTTCATACAGCCTGTGAGAATTGAATAAAGCACAAACTTTGCTTCTAGCTCTTTAGTCTACTAATCACTGTGTCAATAACAGATATACATCTTAACCAGTAACCAGTCACAACACTTTCAAAATCTGTTAGTGATTGGTCATGGCACATCTGTTGTTCATTTCATGCACAGACACCACAATATATGGCTGTGGGGCTTGTTCCTCAGAGATATACCCATATAATGCACCTTTTATTTTTTACATGGGCAGGCACCGGGAATCGAACCCAGGTCCTCCGGCACCACAGGCAAGCATTCCTGCCTGCTGAGCCACCGTGGCCCACCCTTAATTCACCTTTTAAAGCATTACTCTGGGAAAATGATTAAGATCACCCTGATTCTCCTCTGGCACTTGAATGAAAATTTGCTTTTTACCACCAAATGCAACTTCATTAATCCAGTCAGTGAATCATAGAATTATTTCAATTCTAAAGCCTATCATCTGAGATGTACTTTCAGAGTGTTGTTGCTACAACTGGAAACCTGCAATTTCTTTAGCTGAATGTTTGAAAAAAGAAACATAAATCATGAAGTTGAAAATATTCAAGCACCATGGCAGAATGTATCTTTGAGAAATATACATGCAGTTTTATCTCACTGTGCATATAACTTTGCAAGATGTGAATCTAATGTAAATGGAGTTTTAGAGAAAAGAACTGACCATAGGAATGTTGACATTGCCACCATTAGAAAGATTCTAAATATGTAGCCATATAAGTTATTGAACATACAATTTATAAGCCATATAAGACATGTGGCCATATAAGTTATTACTTAGATATAAGTTATTGAGAGGAAACTTACCAAAACAAATGAGAAAAGTGGTTGTGATGAAAAGTGTGGAGGTGTCCCATAGGAATCAACATCAGCAAAAGTCTTCACATTAAAGTAACTTGTGAAGGTATTTCATGACTTTGAAAACTCAATGGAAAAATGTTGGAGGTGATCCAAACTTAGAAACAAGTGTTCCAATTCACCGAAACACAAAGATGCTCACTCTGAATCAAAAGTTATGTGGTAAGAAGGTGGTTCAAGTATAATTCAGACTACTCTTGATAAAGTTGTTTATGAAGAAATAAAATGCTTTTCAATATTTCTTATGTTTTAAACTACAATGCACTAAGTAAATATTAGTTTTACTACTTTTACATTGCCCTATACACTTCTAACTGACAATAAGAATGTTTTTAATACTTTGACAAAGATTTTGTGAACAGTTTACTATTCCCCATTGATAAGGTTGCTTTGCATAGTTTCAGCTTACACAATCCTTTTTATGGCCTGAAGCCACATTTCTTTTAATGCTGAGTCAATATTATGGGGTGGAAACTTTGGATTGTTTCCATGGAGATATGGCACACCCAGCTGTGGGTGGGAACTTTTGATTGGATTGTCTGTATCTTGTGTTGGCTCTTTTGGCTTTGAACTCTCTCCAAAATGTTTCCCTTCTTAAAGGACCCCAAAAAACTAATCAAGACCCAGCCTGAATGGGTGGAGTCACATCTCCATCTAATCAAAAGGTTACATCCACAATTGGGGGTGCCACATCTCCACTGAGATAATTTAATCAGAAGTTCATGCCCAGAATTGAGTCGATCTCCATGGAAACAGTCCAGTCAAAAGTTCCCACCCACAACTGGGTGAGTCATATCTCCATGGAAACAATCCAAAGTTTCCACTCCATAATATTGAATCAGTATTTTTAAAAAAAACATGGCTGCCCCCAAAGATTGGATCACTGTTCTATATTATAAAAAAGGACAACAAAGTAAATCATAAAGAAAATAAACATTTATACTATTCTGTCTACCTGCTCTGCCCGGGCAAGAAGGCAGTTATGGGCAGCTTCAGCTACTTCCTTAGTTACAAATATAAATGGCAATTTTCCTCCTCCACTTTTCAAAACTGGCATTGGCCGAGTACACAAGTCCAAAATTTGACAGTCTTTGCTGCTGTTTGTTGTACCCTTACTTCAGTGACATCTGCCAATGACATCAATGTCTTCTTTCTGGGCTTTCTTCAAAATTCTTAGAGCCAATGAATTTCCATATTGAAGAACAAATTATTTTTGCCTCATACCATTCACAGTAATTTTTAAGACATCTGGATCATTTGCAATTACATCCTTCGCTATGATGTCGAATTGATTCCCCACCCCCATTCCTTTCCCTATTTTAGGCTTAAAAGCATCTGGATTTCTATCAAGGCATGCCTTTATTGTTTTTGCCATTCATTTTCATGTTCCAAGTTGTTATAACAATTAGTACAATTGCAGTTGTTGCAATTTGCAAAGCAATCACAATATAGTTTTAAACATAGCGATTTTGTACAATTACAAGGCTTTCTGGGCTGGCTGGCAGACTGACGGGATTAGGCCATCGAATGGAAGACTTGCCTGTCTGGATACCAGATATTCCAGTACAGCAAGGGTTGCTTGCTACAGACACATATGAAGACTGCTCTAGCAGAGTTATGTACTGAGCTGGAAGCACTGCATAACCTATATTCCCTGTTCCCAGAGCTGGTGCCCGGTGAAGGTTTGTGAGGTTTGGCTGGAATTGTGGCAATGGTGTGGCAGGCATAATAAGCAGTTGCTGGGGCTGGTTAGTAGTAACAATTTGTGAAGTTGGACTGATTGATTATTTGACAGCCTGTGCTGGGACAAGTGGAACTGACATCCACACTGGGGTTGTATTAACCACCACGGGCTCTGCTGCAAAGACTGATGGTGATACTTGAGTTGTCTGTCCTATAACTGCTTTACTATTAGTCAGCTTTGCAAAGATCAGCTTTGTGATTACTGGACCAGAGGTTGGTGTTCAAGGCTTCTTAGCAATCTCGGCTGACACCATCTCAGTGATCCTTGTCCTGCTAGAAAGGGGATGAGGTGCAAGACTGGTGGTGACTCTGCCTCTGCCTTGGGCTGTGCTCCCTGCACTCCTTGCAGCAGTGGGTGGTGGTGTCTCAGAGACACAGGCTCAAGTTTGTTCAAAATCATGTGCCCAGCACCATTTCAATGCCACATCCCATAATACACTGGACCTTCCAACCCCTGCTCTGTGTAACCCTCTCTGCCTACCCTCCACTCTGCCTGCCCTGCCTTGGCTGGCTTCTGGCCATGTTCTTTTAATCTGTTCCTGTGGGTGCAGACCTGCTGCAAGTGGGACATTTTGGTTAGATTATTTCAATTGAGATTTGACCCAGCCCATTTAAGATGGGTCTTAATCCATGTACTGGAGCTCTTTATGAGGATAAAAGACAGAAAAAGCCCAGAGAGTATAGAGAGAAACGTCCCTAGAGATGAAGACAGCTGTAGAAGCAGAGAGAGCCACAGAACCCAGGATCTGAAAGCAATGAAACCAGGCAAGAAGAACCAGCAGACATCGGCCATGTGCCTTCCTGTGAGAGAGAGTCTGTCCCAGAGGCTGACAGACTTTCTTCAGAGATGTTACAGTCCTGTTGATGCCTTCATCTGGACATTTTCATGGCCTTAGAATTGTAATTTGGAAGCAAATAAATCCCAACTGTTAACAGCCAGTCCATTTCTGGTAAATTGCATTTCAGCAGCTTTAGCAATCTGAAACAACTACCTTGCTCAGTCATTGGCCAGGGACCACATTGAAGAGAACATGATTTTAGGCTCAAAACACGATAGGGAATTTAACAAAGGTAAGGGCTGAAAGCTGTCATATCACCACACTCCTCATAGCAGGATGATGGGTTCTTCTTTGAAGGGAGATTTGAGCAGCACATCTCTGTGTAGCAAACTTATTAAGTACTTCAGGTTTATTGATGCTATCAGACACATTCTTTAGATGTCTATTTCCAGTGTTTAATTGCTAGAATATAAAAATGCAGTTGATTTTCCTGCAATGATCTTGTTTCCTATGACTCTGCTAAATGTACTGATTCAGGAATTTTAGTTTTAGTTTTTGTAAATTCTTTAGAATTTAAATTGACAGTCAGTCATTTGAAAATAAGGAGTTTTATTTCTTCTTCCAAACTTTATAACTTTTTTTTCTTTTCTTGACATATTGTACTCGCGAGGCTAATACAATGCTAAAGAGAAATGGTGAGAGTGGACATCTTGCCTAGTTCCTCATTTTAAGTAGAAAATTTTCACTCTTATAATGTTAGCTGCAATCATTTTTATAGATGCCGTTTTATCAGGCTGAGGACATTACCATGTCTTTCTACCGTGCTACATTGTTTTTTTCAAACAATGAATTGGTGTTGAATTTTATTTTATGCTTTTCTGCCTCTATTGACCTTAGCATGTTGATTTCTCTTCTTTAATCTGTCCTCATCAGGAGTTACAGTGATTGACTTTAAGTGCTAAATGTTTTGATTTAAATCTATATCTCACTGTTTTAAAAATATTTTTGTTTTTCTTTTCATACTCTTTTTGGTACATTTTTTAAAGGAGTCTGTTTTAGTTTTCCTATTGAGTTTTTAAACTCTACCTCTTTGTATTATTTTTAATAATTATAGCATGCATCCAAACTTAGAATTAATATGGGACCTCAGATTTTACTCTTGAGACTTCATCCATCACACTTTACAGTTCATACATGTAGAGAGCTTATAACAGGATAATTCTATGTATTCTCTATACTTTGTATTTTCTATTTTTGCACTAAATAGTGTTTTGTTTTTAAAGGAGATTAAGGGAGAAAAGGTTAGTCTTTTCTATTTACCTACAGATATGGTATGTTCTATCTTGCATCATTTTCCTTCAGCCTGGAGAACGTATTTTAGGATTTCTAGTAATTCCAGTATATTTTAAATTATGTCTGTTTCTCTGAAAATTTCTTCATAGCACAGTAACTTCGGAAAGAGGTTTTGCTCAATGTGGAATTTTAGGTTGACACTTTTTTCCCAGTATGTTAAAGAATTCATTCCACTGCCTGTTGGCCTTCATCTGTGCTGAAGTGAAGTCTGCTGTTATTGTTCTCCTTTAGGTGAGGTATCATTTTGCCTTGGGTTCATTTGAGATTTTAACTTGTTTTGCAGCAGGTTTACATTCAGTCTAGATGTAGCTTTCTTTGTATCTATCCTACACGGACTTCTCTGAGTTTCTTAGGTCTGTGAGTCGATGCTTATTTCACCCCATTAAAAATTTTTTTGAATAGTATTTTTTTCAGCTTTTCCTGCCCATTTTCTCCTTTTTCTTTATGGGATTCCAATTACATATAGTTTGAACTTCTTGATTTTGTCCTACAGGTCACTGAAGCTCTGTCTATGTATTTTCAATACATTTTGCTCTCCGTTCTTCAGGTTGCATATTTTTTAATGGATCAGTCCTATTTCTCCATCACCTTTAATATGCTGTCAAGCCAATCTAGTGACTTTTTCATATTTTGCACTTTTAGAATTTCCCCTTTTAAAATAATGTTTTCCACATCTCTGATGTGATTCCCCATGTGTACATAATTAAGGCCATATTGCCCTTGAATATATATATTAGCTGTTTTAAAATCCTTATCTGCTAACTCCCTCCAACATCTAAGTCATGTTCAAGTTTGTTTCCATTGATTTTTTTCTTGATTATGAGTCACACTGTCCTGATTCTTCTTGTGTCTAATAATATGTTATTATAAGCTAGCTATTATGAATACTGCATTATAAGGAGTATGGATTATATTATCTCCTTTAAAAGACTGCTGACATTTGTCCTCATAATCAATTTTATGATAGCTCTCTTTGACCCTAAAAGAATTGGGTTTGGACTTTTCTAGCATAATATAGTTCAGCCCTTACTCTAAGACATGGTTTTAACTCTAAACCTCTCTAGTGTCTCAACCACGTGCTTTGAGATTCATGAGGTCCCTTCATTCTCGCTGGGTCAGACCACCACATGTCTCAGAACATATCTCTAGTATCTCTTGTTCTAGTCTCAAATTTGAGGAGCCATTCTTGGTTATGGTTTGTGAAGCCTCTTCACGTGTATATGCAACTAAGAAGTCAGGCTCCCCTATACAACTTGGCCCTCTATAGGACACTGCTTCACAGAATCCAATGATTTACACACCTCCAAACTCTGATCACTGCTTCCTCAGCTTAGCAAGTAACTATGGATTAATTAACCATTGAATTTCACAGTATTAAGTTTATTAGGGACCATAACAGGGGATATTTTGGTAGAGTAATGGTAGAACCTAAAGCCCAATTGGAATGTTTGAGTACAGATAGTTAAGGAAATGCATCATCAAATATAATATCTCTTTCACTTTGTTGTAAAGAGAACTAAATAAAAACGGAGTACTATTTAGAACAATATATTTGGTCTACAGCACAGTTTTATCATGTTTTTTTTCTTTTTAGAATAATAGCTAATATGTTTGGATGCCTACAGGAGTGATCGAGTGGAGAAGAGAAGTTTATAAAACAATGTGGTAATGGCAATAGCAACACTCTTGCAAGATACAAGGGATCCAGTGCACAAGGGGAAAGTTAGCTGTTTTTAACAGGGGGAGGCAAAATGAATGATCAGGGTGATGCCACCACGGCTCAGTGGCAGAGTTCTCACCTGCCATGCAGGAGACCTGGGTTCAATTCCTGGTGCCTGCCCATACAATAAAATAAAATGAATGATCATAGCCAAAATTGTAGTGATAAGATGAAGTTGTTCTCTTTTTCCCTTACAGTTTTTGTGAGCTATAATTCACATATCATGAAACTCACCCATTTAAAGTTGTACAATTCAATGGGTTTTGGTTTGTTTTATGGAGTTTGTGAAAGCACTACCACAATCTAATTTTAGAACATTTTCATCATCACCAAAAAGAAACTGATATTAATTAGCAGTTTTCTGCCCCAAGTCCCTACCAACCACTAACCTAATCTTTGTTTCTATAATTTGCCTATTCTGAATATTTCATATACATGGAATTATATAATAATTTTATTATTTTTTCCATTTTCCTATCCATTCATAACTATCAGGAAAAATAGTTTTGAATGTTTTGATAAAAAATTAAAAGTCATAGATTTTTTCTTCCATTGATTTTTACGATCACCTTGCACAGTTTCCACTTGCATGGCCATTTTTATATACAACCTCACATCATGAGAATTATATCTAGAAGTAAAATGACCAAGAATAGTCAAAATAGTTTTGAAAAAGAATAAAAAATTTGGAGGACTCACATAACTGAGTTTAAGGATATTATAAAGGCAGAGTAATTGAATCAGGGTGATATTTGTGCAAGCACAGACTATATATTAATGGAACAGAATAAAGACTCCAGAAATAGACCCATACATATATGGCCATTTGATATTTGACTAATGCGCCAAGGTTATTCAAAAGGGAATGGAGCATCTTCTCAGCAAATAATTCTAGATCAATTGGACTTATTTGTGGGGGAAAAATGAACTTCAACCTTGACCACACAACATTCTCAAATATTTATTCAAAATGGATTACAGTGTGAAACATTAAAACTTGTGGAATAAAATATCAGAGAAAAAATTGCAACTATGGAGAAGGCAAAGGCTCACTAAAGAGAATTAAAAAAATATTAAACATAAGGGAAGACAATAATTTGAATTCATCAAAATTTAAAACTTTTGCTTTGCAAAAGACACCAATTTAAAAAAATGAAAACACAAGTCACAGACATGGAGAAACTATTTGGAATGCATATATCTGATAAAGGTCAAGTATCCAGAATATTGCAACTCCATATTAATCAGGAAACAAGCTACTGACTAAAAACAAATGAACAAAATAGCTAGATGAAGACTGAATAGTTATTCACAGAAAAAGATATAATAATGGCCAGTAAGTACATAAAAGATGTCCGCTTTCATAAATCATCAGGGAAAAGTAAATTAAGAGCATAATTAGATACTATTTCATAGCCATTAAAATGGCTAAAAGTAAACATTAACAGTACCAAAGATTGGTGAGAAGTGACTGAAATTTATATTGCTCTTGGGAATGTAAAATGATACAACCACTTTGGAATAAGAATTAGGTACTTTCATTGACCCTTTGACCCAAAATTTCTATTATAGGTATTTATCAAAAAGAAAATAAATGTCCCCCAAAGACTTGCACATTCTGTAACAAAGAAATTGAATTCATAATAAAAAAGTTCCCCCCAAAAGAAATATCCACATCCATATGATTTTACTGGAAATTCTAGCAAACACATAAAGAAAAATTGATACCAATTTTACACAATCAAACCCAGAAAATAAAGAGGAGAGAATATTTCCCAACTCATTTTATGAGGACAGCACTGTGTTGACACCAAAACCAGACAAAGACAGTACAGACAGAGAAAGCTACAAATTAATATCACCCATGAATTTAGAAACAAAAATCTTCAACATATTACCAAATTTGAACCCAGCAAAGTATAAAAAGAATTATATACAATGACCAAGTTGGATTTATTTCAACTATGCAATGCTAGTTCAACATTTAAAAATCAATAAATGAAGAAATATCCTATCTGTTGACATTTAAAGATCAGTTGGCAAAATCCATACACCCTATGATTAAAAAATAAAGACTTTTGACAAACTAGGAATAAAGGGAAACTGCCTCTATTGATAAAGAGCATCTGTGACAAAATCTACAATTAACATCACATTTGACAAACAACTGAATGTTTTCCACTTATGAATGGGAACAAAGCAAGGACGTCTTCTCTCACCACTTTTATTCACTATGGTACTGAAAGTTCTAGCCACTGAGACAAGGAGGAAAAAGAAATAAAAAGTATTCAGATTTAAAAGAAAGAAAGGAGCCTTCCCCTAATTGTAGGTAACATGGATTATCTATGTAGAAAATCCCAAGGAATCTCCACCCCCCCGGAAAAAAACCCTTCCTAGAAATAATAATGTTTTATTAAAACATTTTGTACATACATGCTAATAGTAGCTGTATTCATTACAGTTCAAAACTGGGAATAACTCAAATGTCCCTCAAGGGGTGAATGAAGAAACAATTTTTGGTAAAGGCCAACAATGAAATTCTACACAGAAGCAAAAATAAACCAATTGTTCATAAATGCAACACCAAAGTTAATCCCATAGACATGATTTTGAATGAAAGAAGACATTATTTCATTTACATGAAATTCTAGAACAACAAAACTAAGATGATGTAAGAAATTGGATCAGTGGATGCTTGGGTGGAGGGAGAAATGGGATGACTGTAAAGGGCTTGGGGGGCTTTCAAAGACAATGGAAACACTTTCTATCTTCATTAGGGTGAAGGTTAATGGTGCACATGTTTGTCAGAACCCATCAAACTGTACACTTAAATATTTCATTGAAAGCTATATCTCAGTAAGTTATTTTTTTTAAACAGGTGTCAGGATAGTTGCAGGTTTCTCAGTCAAGGAAATAGAAAAGGCTAAACAGCAAGCCAAGAAATACACGTTACAATGGTTTCTGGTACAAGACTCCTTTACACCATAAGAAATGTTTGGGAAATGAACACTCTAAGGCCCATCTTTCAGTGAGATACTGCCAATTTCGAACTACAGTTTGCACAGGTTATAGTTTGCATTTTTCTGCATATATCTAACTAGCAGTATGCTTAAGGCTTAAGTAAACAAAAGAAACTTGTAGATTCAGAAACACACCTAACTTATTATTTCCCACCTTGGTTGTGCACATTTTTGATTACTGAGCATTTCCTGAGAATCAGCAAATAGACCAGGAAATTAAATGATTGGGTTGTCTTAATATCCATATCTTGCAGGACAGACACATATGCCAAAAGACTGCAGTATAAGCCAGAGAAAAGTAAGTGCAGAAGAAGATATGAGCATTCTTACTAATGACCTTTAATTGTTTCAACTCTGCTGAGTTTTTAGAGCAACAAAATCTATTTCTAACACAAACACTCCAACAGCATACTTAAGCCTGAAAGGTTCTGGTAAGATTTCAAAAACAGATCTCTACCATTTCTGCCTTCTAGAATCGCCATTGGACTATGATGTTCAGATACTGGGAATCTCCAGTTAGCCCACAGAGAAGCCAATTTTAGAAAACTGTATCATCTCAATTATATATATGTGAGGAAAAGATGTCTCAGGTGCGCTGAGTAAAGACAGTATTCGATTACTCTAGGGTTGGTTATCTCATTTAGATGATCAACTCTTAACCATCAAACAATCCCCTGATGTCATGTATGTTTTTTTCTGTGAAACCTCTATTTTTTAAACATTTATATTCTAGAGACTTTGGTTTGAGAATCTCCTCCCTTGCAAGCTCTGCAACAAATCCACTAAGTGCTAACTTCCCATCTGGAACCTGGGAAAGAGTATAGGTATTGAAACCAGAAATGCTTGTCAATTACTAATGCCAGCTTCCAAGTTTTCTTATTGGAAAAGCAAGGATAGAAATAATTCTTTCCCTAGACACCTTATAAGTTTGTTAGGAGGATCAAATGAATGCATGCACCTAAAAGCCTGTTTAATACATTGTGTTACATAAATGCTATTTGGGATATACTGGAGAACAAACTTGATAGAAGAGATAGATTTACTATATGGGTACTTGATAAAAACTGAGAATTAACTTTTGTTGTGAGAACACAAATAGAAATTCCAGAGAAAGGTTAATTTTGTTTAGAAAAATATCTCTAAATTAACAGTTATTTTAGTCTCAGACAGCTCCCAAAAGCAAATAACATTACTCTATGAAACTAAAATTCTAAAATGTGCAAAATTCCTATAGTTGAAAATTAACTTTATATTTGGTTTTATACAGTATGATAATGGTGTGAAACCAGTATAAGTCAAACTTAAAAAAAAAACTTAAAGAAAAATCAGTTTAATAACTCTAATCTAGTTCATGAATTTAAAACTTTATTACAATCTGCTTAGTAATGGAGATCAAAGTATATAATAGACAAAAACAAAAGGTGTCAAACAAATATATTCTCTATTCTTTCCATTTTATTTTTAAATAATTAAATCATAAAATCTGCCTTTAATGATGTATTAAAACAGGCCAGGAACTGTCAAATATCTTTACAAAGGGCTTATATTTAAAATGTGTTTACATGGAAATTTAAGCAGATAAAAAGGAAAGTTCTTCAGAATGTCCCTAGGGTTCAAACAGAGTTCTAGTAATACTAAAAAAAATACAATGGTATGTGATATTCTATGTTTACACTATCCTATATCACAAGTGACTTTGGGAAGGAGGCTATTTATCTAAGGAGTCATCTGCCAAGAGTTTCCATGATTGCACCCACAGAAGCAATTTGTGTATATTTCCTACCACTTCACCTTCTTATCCATTGCATGGCCTTCAGTTATGAGTCTCAAAGAGGTACTTTCCTTTGTTTCACCTTTTAAAACATTTTCAGAAAGGCACAAATAAGTATATTAGTTTACTTGAAGAGATTTCTTCTACTATTCTTTCTCAAGTGATCAATAGCATGTCACTAATAAATGTATTTAAACCAGAAAGGAGAATATGTTTCCTGAAACAAGTCTCATCCCTGTTACAGTGCATTATTAAAGTTGAATAGCCTATTTGTATTCCTCTCTTATTGCATAAAAATGTTTTCTATGGTGAATATTTTAAAGGAACTTGAGATTTGGAATCAAACTCCGAGTAGCTATATTGGAGATGCAGGTATTCATTCTCTAGACAAATTCCAAGCTATGAGTCAGTGGTTGAGAGTGCAAGTTACTATGCAATATATCAGAATCCTAACCATACAGCCATATTTTTTCTGTTTTGTTTTTGCATGGGCAGGTATGGGGAATCAAACCTGGGTCTCCGGCATGGCAGGCGAGAACTCTGCCACTGAGCCACCGTTGCCCGCCCTAGAGTCACACCTTAAATGTTAGATACACCCCAAACTTTCATTTTAGGAATTCTCTATGGCAAAATTTTTCCTATCATCCATACCCTGCTGCTACTCAAATTTGTGTGCACAAAGAATATCTGCTCCAGGAGTGAAAACAGTTTTCCACGTTAACTTGAACAAAGCAGCTAAGACATAAACTTTAGTAAAATAGTCATATATTTTGGGTTAATCAGTCTTTTCCAATGTGTTATATACAGAATTATCTGTGTATAACCAAATTCATAATATAGTACATGAAGGATTTGATATGTTTTCTCCTTTCTGATACCAAGTATCTAAAATTTAGCCTATTTCCACTTTTGCACTGGCTGCCAGGAAGCTGAGAGTCAAATCAACTGCACAATACATATGTATAATGGCCTCTTTTAAAACAAATTTCCTTCCTTTTCTTTTCCAAGTTTAGGTGTTGTCTAATTAGAACTCATTAGTTTTACTGTGCATATGTTATTTTTCATAATCTTCCTCAAATTTCTTTTAGGTTACAGGCAGGGTAAAATTAAAGTGCACAAATATATACACATAAGTTAAGACTAAAGGGATAAGTTCTGATTTAATATAGAAGTTAAAAAATACTTTCATATCTTAAAAAAGGATTTAAAACTCCATACATCAAATAAAATAGATTTTAATTTAGCTTCCATATTTGCAATCTTCAGGATTCCTGGGAGGCTTTAATTAAAGAACATCAGAGGATTTAAGAGCACAATGGTTGCTTGTTTCAATACTGAAGCTGAGATTTATAAGGGTCTACCATGGCTTTGTGACATTTCCTTCCTATTTTCTCATGTCAGCAGGAATGTCTTTTGGGAATGGATTGCTATTTGCTAGTGAGATCTTCCAACACTGCAGGGGAGAAACTAGAAAATGAAGTATTATTAAATGTAAAGTTGTAACATTTCACCTACCATATTAGTGAATTTACCTTGAGTTTGCAAAGGTTGGTCACTGCTTTTCCTCAAAACTGTACAAAGTTACACACCAATAAATGTCAGCAGACAACAAAACTTGATGTACAAAAAAATCATTTTGAAGCATGACTAAGTTTAATAAAGATCCAGATATTTCAAAGCAAATAATTAATCATAGTCACCGATCAACAAACTAGATTCAAAATATCAGATGCATTTTGTACCATATTTAAGGCATTTTCTACTGCATAAATCCAATCACAGCATTAATCTGACATAGCTGCCTGATCTTACACCTGAAGATAACTCATTATTTTATGAGTCTGCACGCCTAGTTACTGTTAACATAATATTTCATATTTGCATACAACTTTGTGATCACAAAGGATTTTCATTTATAGATTACCTATCTAAAGACTTATCATTCTAGGAGAACAAATCATATTTACAAAGCGTGGGGTTAGCAAATAGATCAAATATAGAGAGTTAAATCAGGCTGGCAAAGAATACAGAATTTCAATACTTTGAGGACTTTGCAACCGAAGACACTGTCCTTTATCAGCAGTTTATTGCAAATCTTTACTAACATACATATGGAGACAAACTATAAACCAATACCATGGATAAACATCTAAATATACAATAAATGCACCTAATCATAAGATATAAATTTAGTCTTTTATCAAAGCTTAGGCATGGGAGTGATGGTAAGTAGAAAGAATTTATCACTTTGATCTAATTTAGTTTAAGATAGTAATAAGATAGATTTTAACTTTCATAATCCCTACAAGAATCCTGTGAGGTAGATACCACTATTATGCTCATTTCATGCATGGGGAAACTAAGAAATGGACAGATTAGTGAACTGTCACTCAAGATCATTCACCTAATCAGTTGGCTGATATGGGATCCAAAGCCAAGCTGAGTGGCTCCCTGGACACTGCCCTGACCCCACTCTACTGCCTTGAGTACTTTTGTTTATGGTGAACAGGAACTTGAACCTGTGTGAAGGAAAGGAAAGGGCAGGATTTACTTTAAACAGGTGGTATGAATGAGACATGGTTTGAGAGGGAAAATAAGTAAGGCACTCTCTTAAGGAAACACTATTCAAAGTTCCCTATTCAGGGTCTCTTTTCAAAATTCCCTATTTTTGAAAGCAGAGGCTCAGGCATACGTGCAGTCACTATCCAACACTGTAGTTTTCAACTAATATCATGGCATAGTGATGATTCTTATGACACCATGTGAAAGAAAATAAAGCCCATGCCAGGGTAGTGCCAGGACCTGAGTCTACTTATGCAGAAAAGGCAGCCCAAAAGCCTGCTTCATATTTGGGCTGGAACTGAGCAGCCCAAACACAAGAGCAGTACCCACCCAGTGATCTGGCCCCAGGCGAATAGCCGTTGTTGAAACCAGGCCAGAAGGTGGAAAGGGAAAGGCAAGCTTTGGAGGGCTGGGGAGGGGGGCAGGGAGAGATTAGGGCCAGACCCTGGCAATAAGAAACAGCTGGAAAGCTTTCAGAACTGGTCAAAATACAAAGACAAGTTGGTTGATTTGGCACCAGAGGAAGAAGTACAATGTGGAATCTAACAAGGCAAAGAAGCCTTGAACTCCAAGATAGAGAGGGTAGACAACCAAAACTTAAGACTTGGCACCTGGGGTGTCTTCACAGGACATCCTAGAAAACACTCCTGGGACTCAGAATGACCAATGATGGTGAAGAGGTTCTTACTTACATCATTTCCAGCAAAGATTTGGAATACAGTAACTTCAGAATCTCACAGAAATGAAGTGCCCCAGAGACAACTTGAATGGAAATAACAATGTTCATACTTTCCCTTTTACCACCACCCAGAGAAGCTGGGAAGGGACATGGAAGTACAAACTCACTTTTCAAGAGAAATGAGATAATGTTTCATTTATTTCTAAGAGAAAACATAAAAAGAAAAAGAGAAAAACTAAAGTTTCATAAGAAAAGAGGAGAAAGGAAAAGCAGACATTCAGCAATGGCAGAGTAGTGTAGGAAACAGCAGTGTTTTTTTTTTTAACCCTAGAATCTCCCTATAGAGAGTGATATATAAGTTAATTTCCAAAAGGAAAGATTTTTCTTTAATACATTACCTATTTTTTTAAATGTTCTCCTGTGAGGCATATTTTATTAAGCACGTCCCTGGGAAGATGACAAAGCTAGCTTTGAGATCGCATTCTCAAAATGTTTGATTGTTTCCTTTATTTCTGGTACCTCATCTTTTTTTAAATCGATCCTCTGGGCCTAAGAGGAGATCAAAGTCTCATTAAGCTGGTTCAGTACTAGATATTGTCATCACCATTAAGAGAAACTGCTGTGCTCTCTGCCAATTTTTAAGTGGCTCACCAGACAAGTATCTTGGGAACCCATCTTTTGCACTGAGCTCACTGAGTGCATGCTGCAGAGAGGTACAGCTAATACTAGAAAAAACAAAACCAAACACATATATTCCTTATATTGCAAAATAAGAGACTGGATAATTTGGGTTAAATTTTTATGATAAATTATCCTTCACGTACTCAACCTTAAGAATTTTTCTTAACTTCAACT
Organism: Myrmecophaga tridactyla; assembly: GCA_004026745.1. Classification (NCBI taxonomy): domain Eukaryota; kingdom Metazoa; phylum Chordata; class Mammalia; order Pilosa; family Myrmecophagidae; genus Myrmecophaga; species Myrmecophaga tridactyla. Next base: position 33,190 of record PVIY010014287.1, on the reverse strand, counting down.
GCATTTCAATATAATAATATAATAATTATTATTATTATTACTATAACAGCTATCATTTTTTCTTACTGCACCAACATGCAAATATTAAAACTGATCATCCCCAAACAACGCTTTAAGGTAAATAGCTCCAATTTACAGATAAGGAAGCTGAGGTCTAAGGCTGTTAAGAAGTTTCTCCAAAAATGCACAGACAGCAGGAAAGTGGTAGAACTGAGGTTTAAATACAGATTTGTCAAAAGACCACAACATTAACCAATAAACTAAGCACTGCATTGCAAGCTGGGGATAAAATAATGAACAAGGCATGGTTCAGTATTCAAAGAGCCCATATGGGTAGTAACAGGAACTAGCAGAGAAAATAGATACACATAATCCATAGGATTATGAATAAATACTATGAGAATAAACAAAGATAGCAAATAATAGCCTGAGTATGAACAGTGAGGATAGGTATATGTGTGTTGGGCCTTGGAATGAGGAGGAATTTGGCAAGAAGAAAAGGACTGTAGAGAACTGGGGGTGGAAAGCATTCAGTCAAAAGGAATACTTGATAACAGCTGATTAAATTTCATTCTAAATATTTCTGGAATGGATCACTGAATGGAATCACTGATAAGAAAGATTCTGGATTCTCTTCCGAAACAGCCCAAGGCCCTGCCATTCTCAGGCTATCCTCAATATTATCAGGCTTGCTTTTTACTCTATTCAATCAATGACTTTTTAAAATCAATAGTTTCTGGTGGTAATTGCACAAATATAAGAAAGTTTTTACATGAACTAGAACAAATGTATGTCAACATTACAAGGTGTTTTAATAATGGGGTGGTATATGGGGAAAATACAATGAATGCAAATGAAGGTCTACAGTTAACAGTAACATCATAATATTCTTTCATTAATTATAACAAAGGCACTATGTCATAGCTAAATATCAATAATAGGGGGATATAAGGGAGGGGTATGAGATGCCTCCCCAACCTGGAAGAAATGGGAATGTTCTCATATTAACTGTAGTGATGAATATATAACAATGTGATTATATCAGGAGCCATTGGTTGTACACATAGGATGGTCTATAAGCTGTGTGAATAAAACTGTGTAAAACAAAACAAAACAAAATTAATAATGTCAAACCATAGCAGCTTCAATAAAGACCTTCATATTAATGTTACTGACTACTAGCTTTTGCTTTTAGCACTATAATTAAATGAGTACCTGACCATTATACATTTCAAATCAGTTTTCCCAATCTTATGTGATTCAAATCAAAAGCTTCATTGAAGTTCAAATATATTGTTTTTCTTTCTTCCCTCTTATCTACCAGACTACAGGTGTGTCACTGAGGAAATTAAACTGAGCAAAACAAGTTGGTTTTCCAAAAGACCCACATACTGAGACTTAAAACTCTGTAATATTAACAGGATCAGATCTATCCACAAAATGTGATTTAGTAATTTAAAAATAATAATCAAAATAAAAAAGGTGTATAAACCATAATAGAGCAGCCCCACTGTTCAGTACTTATCCTATAAAAATTTCCACAAAGGTGGTACAAAGAAGCATGAAAAGGATGCCCAATGCAGTGTTTTTTTGTTTTTTTAATGCAATTTTATTGAGATATATTCACATTCCATATAATAATCTAAAGTATAAAAGCAGCAGTTCATGGTATCATCATACATTTGTGCATTCATCATCACAATCAATTTTTGACCTGTTTATATTTCTTACAGAAACATAAGCAGAGCTTAACACCTGATAACAGATCTGAAGGAGCAGATAGGAGAAGAAATTCAGTAGGTGTGGAAGATGAGAATAATAATGATTAAAAAAAGGATTTAATAGTGGTGGCTCAAAGGACCTGAGCATATGGTAAACAAAGGTGGCAAGAATAAGAACAGTCTTCAAACTGGACTGCCAAACTTAAGGAGAAATTGATGACTGCCCATCACATCATCCCCCTTGACAACAGTCCAGTTCTGTTCCAGAACCCTGGGACAGTCACTTACTCAGCTGAAAATTTGCATATAACAATCAAGGAAATGCAGAGGGTGGTCTGAGAGTTGGTCTATACTTCTGGTCAGCATTGATTTTAAGAGAAAATGATGCAACTATTAGAGCTGTGATAAAGACTGTTTGTGGAAGTTCTGGAGATGTCCATTATTCCCTTACAAAGTCTTTCCCTGCATTCTGGAGATGACAGGATAAGGGAATTCTTGCATTTGAAGCAGTGGTAGTAACATTCTACTGCACTTAAGCTCTGACATAGGCTCATACCCAGTATCTCTTTGATATTTTCTGAGTGTTTAGTTCTCCTTCAATATTTTCTGAGTACTTGGTTTTCTCTCCACTGTAACAGATACTTGGAGGCATATATCAAGAGATCCTTGAGGATCTCAAAGCAGCAAAAGGAAGAACAGAAAGAGACTAAAAAAAATTGTGGTAGCTCTCATATCTGGGATGGTGGAAATCCAGAGGAAGGGCAAAAATCCAGAGACATCTCTTCCTATTGAGAAGTGTATTCAGAGGAAACCTTGAAATAGTCCCATTATCACCAGAGCTCAGCCAGGTGACTGTCCACACAGTTTGCACACTAAAAGGTAGTGCCCTCTCTAGGCTGGGGGTTTGCTACCTTTTGAAGAAGATAGAGCATCCCTGAGAGGATGCTTGGAACAGGAATGCAGGAGGGATAATTTGAGGTTTGTTGTCACTTCCTTATTGCTACTCAGAGGCTCATTTTCTCTTTCTCTACTTCTGACTGACCATGGCTTACCTTCCTTTCATTCAAAACAATGCTTTTTTCCACACCCTCTCATTCTTTTGTCTTTTCATCTTTTCAGCACACACTAGCTGTACCTTTCCCATATTTCTATATGAATTTGTGTTGACTCTGCATAGTGCCCTCTGCATATGAGAAGGAAAGGGGAATGCACTGAGGGAGGTCCAGAAGGGACATCTTTCTGAAGCAGAGTTGGAAATCCCCTGGTTTTGTTTTTATAAGATTAAGGCAACGTGGAATATCATAGAATCTTTCAGAAAGTGTCTCTGATAAGCAAAGTCCTCTTTTTTCTTCATTCTCTTTGCAGCAGGGAGGTTAATAAATTTGAGGCAGTTCTGAGGAGAAAGCTTCTTGGTATATTCGCACAGAAATTTCTTTCAAATCCTTATAACCTATCATTCACCTCTTTGCATCACTGTATTTTCTCTTATATATTTAAATATATGAGAAATATAATTAAATATATTTCCCCAATTCAGGATCAATCACAAGAGCTGATCCAGATACAGCAGAAATTACAAGTAATCACATCTCATGCTACTCCATCAGCCCTTCAGAGACCTACTCACTGATGATGAACAAGACAACTGCCAGTGGCCAAGCTCTTGAGAGAAACGGGATCAAGGACACAAGCTGACAGAGTGTCTTTACTGGGCCCTGATATCACACAGCTGCTCTAATTCCCAGGGTCACAAGAAATACCAGATCTCCCGACCTCCATAAATGACATTTTTACCTGCTGTCTGCCTTGGCAGTAGACATTTGAATCCATAGCAGGATCAAGTTACCTGGGTGGGAGCACACATGAGAAACCCACTAGGTTGGATGTTGTAGTCCAACCTAGTGTTTGTCTCCTTCATCCCCAATATAATATTGTCTTTTGGGAAGGTTGAAGCATCCAATGAGATTAAGGCACCAAAATAAGGGTGTAAGGAGGTGACTTGTGATATCTGAAAGAGCCCTGAAGTAAATATCAGAGTATCACCATCTACAACATGAGTGCAATTTTTTTCTAACTGGGCAACAGGGGTTGATGTGTCCTCCTACATTTGGATTTCATCCGTTGTGAGATGTCAATACTGTGTTGCACAATTATAGTAGCAATAAAACTTAATAGTCAGGTTGTGCAGTTTGAATGAGACAGAGACAAAACTGGAGCTGATCACAGGTGGTGGTTGTGGCCCCAATGAGAGCAGAAAATGGCAGTGAATGTCTACTTGACATCAGTGACCAGTGATAACTTAAGTTTTCATGACATGCTGACATGGATCAGAGTCTCTGCAGCTGATTTTGAGAAAGACTGAACAGTTGTAATCAAGGGTTGCTTAGTGTCAATTTATGTTCATATTATTCCCTGATTCCATTGCCTTGAAAAAGATGAAATTCCAACCTAAGTTAGAATATGAATACACCCAGAACTTCAAAATAGTATAAGCATATTTTAAGAGAATGAGCACTGACAATAATTCCTGTGGACAAATCAGTGAAAGGATCAGGACAATTTTTAATTCATTCAGTGGTTCAAGAAGTTTTTTTGATCTAAACCATGATGGAGAGGACTATGATCCTGTAGCTGCTAGGCAAGGTCAAGTGACAGCAGTGGCTCTGCCCCTTTTTGTCCCATCTCTGAATAAACCAAAGAAATCTCTCAGCTCTAGCAGTGCAGATCCACAGAGGCCCATTTCAACACAGAGAACTATTGCAATTTTCTAAGGTTTGTCCAGGTGTGGTGAGAAAGGATCCTTGTTTAGGATGTGGGGATGATGAAGCAGCTGAATTGATGTAGCAGGTTAACATATTGAAAATTACCATTGAAGACTTGGAGAAGAAATATTACTACTTTGGAAAGCTAAGGAACATTGAATTGATTTGTCAGGAGAATGAGGGAGAAAATAACCCTGTATTGCAGAGGATGGTGGACATTCTGTATACCACAGAGGAAGGCTTTGTGATACCTGATGAAGGGATCCCACAAGAGGAACAGGAAGGGTATTAACAACCTGGACCAGCAGAGCAACATCTGAATTCTTCACTCAAAATCACATGCTTAGGGAGGCCATGGAGGCTCATCAGGCAGAGTTCTTGCATGCATGCCAGAGATCCAGGTTTGATCTTGTGTGCCATGCCAGAGATCCAGGTTTGATTCCTGATGCCTTGGTTCAAGAAGGCTGATGAAGTTCAGTGTTTTTCTCTGAAGTGGAAGAGCACATGGTGAGCACAGTCACAGTGTCTCTCTCATTTGGAAAGGCATGCAGTGAACATGGCATCATCTGTTAGGTTCTCCTGGCTTACTGTTTCAAGAAGCTCCCTGGGAGGCAATTTCTGGGTTCAACAGTGTTCTAGTTTGCTAGGTGCTTTCCTCCTGGCTTCAGGGATCCAACAGCTTTCCCTGGGGTGATTCTTTTCTGCATCTCCAAACATAAGGGATGAAGTGTGAGTGCTGAGATGAGGTATGATGAGCTGCTTCCAATGCAGTGTTTTTATAAATGCAAAAAGCTGGAATCCACATAAATAAATAAATAAATATAAATAAATAATCCACATAAATATCCACTGGGCAATAGTTAAATAGGGATCCTGTGTAGCAATTTAAAAGATTGAGGTTAGTCTAAATGGACTAACAGGAAGATCTCCAAGCTAAAGGCACATGGCACACATAGCCAACATGGCAACATCAGCTAGCTTTCTCTCCAGACTTCTTTCATGAAGCTCTCCCAGGGGCATTTTCCTTCTTCATCTCCAAAGGTCTCTGGCTGCATGGGCTCTGGTAGTTCTCATGGCTCTCATGCTCTCTCCAAAATATTTCCTCTTTTAAAGGAGTCCAGTAAACTAATCAAGATACACCTGGAATGGGTGGAGTCACATCTCCCTCTAATCAAAGGTTAATACCCACAATTGGGTATGTCACATCTTCATGGAGGTAATCTAATCAAGTTTTCAATCTACAGTGCTGAATGGGGATTAAAAGAAACAGCTGCTTCCATGAGATGAATCAGGATTAAAATATGGCTTTTCTAGGGTATATAATCCTTTCAAATTGGCACAACACGTTACTGAAAAAATCAAGTTGCAGTGTATGCATGGTAAAATAACAATTAAACAGAAACATCAAACCCAAACTCAACTCAATCACAAATCCCCATATGTATTTATGTAGGGGAGCCTCTCTATCTCTCCATAGAAGTTTGTATATATTCATATGCATATATATTTAAATGCATTGGGATTGGGATTGCGCACAGTGGTCAAGGGAAACTTTATATGCCCTCCTTCATTTTATTGCTATAAAATAATGAATTTCCATATTGAATAACAAAAATAAAGTGATAAACTTTAAAATTTTAAATAAAAAACCAAAATACACCTTTGTTTTAATAGATTAATCTGTTATATCTCACTTTTAACCATTAGTTAAAGGAAAATGGGGCATAATTTTTAGAGTTGACCTTTTTCCTCTTTTAAAAGAAAGATCAAACTTTTGCATTTTATAAACAAAAGTATGTTCAATTTATGGTTTGGAACTCAGTGGGAGCGGGACACATGCACCTCCTGTACTGACAACAAAATGGATGTCAGCAAATATAAAAGAACAAAGGAGATTGCTGGGAAGGTTGTGGATTGGATAGGCTAAGTACACCCCTGCTCTGTGGAACAACTGGAGAATTGAAAGAAAAACAACAGGGACAGCAGTTCCAGGGTGCAAGTGACCAGAGAGGATCTTCTACACTATACAGGGAGTTCCTGGATGAAAAAGCGGAGGAACAGGGATGGAGTGAACAGGGTGAGTGTGCTCGGCCATGACTCTAGTGGGGACAAGAGGCAGTGCATAGAAAAGTGCCCGCCCCCACAGCTAGCTTAGGAGATCAGTCCCCTCACCGCCACAGCCCAGAGCTCCCATGGGAAACCCAGAAGCCAGCAGACTTGCTTTTCCTGTGCACGCAGACCATCCAGCTAGTGAACACAGGCTACAGCTCCCCTTTCATTCAGAGGCCCAGAGCACTCAAGAGAACACAGACAAAGAGGCAGGGACAAGGAAGCAAGCTGTGCCATGCCCTGCACCTGCAGCCCCCCACCCCTGCACCACCACACCCCATCCCGCACCACGCACCATGCCAAGCCAGCAAGCATTTCTGGGTTGGTTGTGGACAGGGACAGTTGCAATATCCAGTTCTATAGCCCAAGGTCATTCTAAGCAGTAGCTTGGGAGCCAGCAGACTCATTTGGCCCAAGAACAGAATCTCCACTGGGGTGAACACTGCTCAAACACCATTCCTAGGGGTGGTGGCTTTCAGGGAACACCAGGAACAGTGGACCTAGAAGGAAATACACTGGATCTCCATCCAGGTGAGCCAGCTGCTGAAGTCAGGGAGAGGTGGGCCTGAGGGGAAGAGGCGGTCCAAAAGTACCATCTTCTGGGAAGAAGAGAAAGTGCAGTCTGAAAAACTACCTAACTAACTTTAAAGAAATCTTCAAGTAGAGCTGCAACCGCTCCATGAGGTCCAGGCCTTGGTTTGGTAAGGAATTACTGACAAACCAAAAGTGAAAGAAGACCTTCAACACAAACCCAAGCTAATACAAAATCTTAGATAAGCAAGGGAAATCAATGTTCAAAATAACTTCATCAGGATAATCAAATGCCCCCAAGACAACAGAAAATCACAAAGCACATGAAGATGCAGGCAGATATGGCCCAGCCAAATGACAAGACACAGAATTTGGCACAACTAATCAAAGATGTTCATACAAATCTCCTAAATAAATTCAGTGGGTTGGTTAATGACATAAAGGATATCAAGAAGGCGACAGAAGAGCATAAAGAAGAATTTAAAAGAATAAATTTAAAAATTACAGATCTCACATAGATGAAAGATACTGCAGAGAAAATAAAAAATATACTAGAGACAAACAACAGCAGATTTGAAGAGGCACAAGAAAAAGTAAGTGAACTAGAGGACAGAACAATTGAATTTGAATGCACAAGAGAACAAATGGCAAAAAGATGGAAAAATTGGAATTGGATCTCAGAGAAATGATGGACAACATGATGTACACAAATATAAGAATGTTCAGTGTCCCAGGAGGAGAAGAAACAAGTAAAAGACTAGGAAGATTAATTGAGGACATAATGGGGGAAAACCTCCCAATCCTTGTAAAAGACATAAATATGAAAATCAAAAAACCCAACAAACTACCAAATAGAATGAATTGAAATAGGCCTACTCTAAGACCCATACTAATCAGCCTGTCAAATGTTGAAGAGAAGCAGCAAGTGAAAAGTGACTCCCCAGATAAAAGGGCAACCACATAAGACTACTACTTAAGTAGTTCAAACTACTCAAAAGACACCATGGAGGTAAGAAGATAGTGGTATGATATATTTAAAATCCTGAAAAAGAAAGACTTCCAGCCAAGAATTTTTTATCCAGCTAACGTGTCCTTCAAAAGGGGGGGGTTGTTAAAATTTTTACAAACAAAGGCTGAGAGATTTTGTCAGCAAGAGACCCGCCCTATAAGAAATACTAAAGGGAGTTGTGTCAGCTGAAAAAATAGAGACAGAAGAGGGAGGACTGGAGGAGGGCACAGAATTGAAGTATACAAGTAACATTAACTAAAAGGATAAAAAGAGAAAGAGGGAGAGAATATACAGATCTGACAAATAAAAACCAAAGGATAAGATGATTGAATCAAGTAATGCCTTTACAGTAATAATTTTGAATGTTAACGTACTAAATTCACTAATTAAATGATACAGATGGGCAGAATGGGTTAGGAAATATGATCCATCTATATGCTGTTACAAGAAACTCATCTTAGACCCAAGGATACAAACAGACTGAAAGTGAAAGGATGGAAAAAGATGTTCCATGTAAACTATAACCAAAAGAAAGCAGGAGTAGCTATACTAATATCAGACAAAATAGACTTTAAATGTAAAGACATCATAAGAGACAAGGAAGGGCAATACATATTAATAAAATGGACAATTCACCAAGAAAAAATAACCATCATAAATGTCTATGCTCCTAATTAAGGAGTGTCAAGTAAATGAGGCAAACATTAACAAAACTAAAGGGAGCTATAGATGTTTCAACAATAATAGTGGGAGACTTCAATACATGACTCTCCTCTATGGATAGAAATACCAGAGAGAGAATCAAAAGGAAATAGAGAATTTAAGCAATGTGATAAATGAATTAGACCTAAAAGACTTATATAGATCATTATATCCAAAGCTCATGGAACTTTCTCTAGGATAGATCATATACTGGGACAAAAAATAGGTCTTTATAAAACAAACTGAAATTATTCAAAACATTTTCTCTGATTACAACAGAATTAAGCCATAAATCAATAACTACCAAAGAACCAGAAGTTTCACAAATATATGGAGATTAAATAACATACTCTTAAACACTCAGTGGGTCAAAGAAGAAATTGGTAAATATCTAGAGACAAATGAAAAAGAGAATACAACATATTAAAACATGGGATGCAGCAAAGGCAGTGCTAAGAGGGAAATTTATTGCCATGAATGTCTATATTTAAAAAGAAGAGAGAGCAAAAATCAAGGACTTAACTGCTCACCTGGAGGAACCTGAGAAAGAACAGCAAGCTAAAACAAACAGAAGAAGAGATATAACAATGATTAAAGCAGAAATAAATGAATTGGAGAATAACAAAAAAAAATAGAAAGAATCAATAAAACCAAAATTGGATCTCTGAGAAAATCAATAAAATTAATGGACCCCTTGCTACACTGACAAAGAAAAAAGAGAAAGGACACAAATAAACACAATCAGAAAGGAGTGGGTGGGTTATTTACCATAGACCCTGAAGAATTAAACAAACAAATAAAAAATCCTAAGAGGATATGAACAACTATACACCAAAAAAACTGGACAACTTAGATGAAATGGATAAATTCCTAGAAGGACACAAGCAACCTACACTGATTCGAGAAGAAATAGAAGATCTCAACAAACCAATCATAAGTAAAGAGATTCAGTCAATCATCAAAAATCTTCCTACAAAGAAAATCCCAGGGCCAGATGGTTTAACAAGGGAATTTTATCAAACATTCCAAAAAGAACTAACACCAATCCTCCACAAACTCTTCCCCAAAATTGAGGAAAAAGGAATGCTACTTAACTCATTTTATGAAGCTAACATCACGCTAATAGGAAAACTGGTTAAAGATTCTACAAGTAAAGACTTGGATATCAATACCCAAAAGAATGAAAGAGGACCCATACCTTACACCCTATATAAAAATCATTTCAAAATGGATTAAAGACCTAATTATGAGAACTAATTCCATAAAACTCCTAGAAGTAAATATAGGGAAACATCTTCAAGACCTACTAATAGGAGGTAGCTTCTTAAATCTTATACCCAAAGCACAAGCAATGAAAGAAAAAATATACAAATGGGAACTCCTCAAAATAAAATGCTCTGTCTCTCAGAGGGCTTTGTGAAAAAGCTGAAGATGCAGCCAACTCAATAGGAGTAAATATCAGATAAAAGTTTGATATTCTGTATACATAAAGAAATCATACAACTTAGCATCGAAAGAAGAAACATTCCAATTATAAAATAGACATTTTTCTGAAGAGCAACTACAGATGGCTAAAAAGCACGAGGAGATGCTTATCTTTATTATCTCTAAGGGAAATGCAAATTAAGACTACAATGAGATATCATCTCATGCCTATAAGAATGGCTTTTATTAAACAAACAGGAAACTACAAATGTTGGAAAGGATGTAGAGAAAATGGAACACTTATTCACTGCTGGTGGGACTGTATAATGTTACAGCTGCTGTGAAAGATAGTTTGGGGTTTCCTTAGTAAACTAAATACCGAGTTGCCCTATGACCCAGCAATACCACTACTCATTATATACCCAGACGAGCTGAAAGCAGTGGCAGAAGCAGACATTTGCACACCAATGTTCATAGTAAAAGATGGAAACAACCCAAGTGCCCATCAACAGATGAATGGATAAACAAAATATGGTATATTACAAATGATGGATAATGCAGCAGTAAGACAAAATGAGGTCCTGAAGCATATGACAACATGGATGAACCTTGAGAATATAATGCTGAGTCAAATAAGCCACACACAAAAGGATAGATACTGTATGATTTTGCTCTTATGACCTTGATAATGGTAAACTCAGAGACATATAATGTTGAATATAGGGACCCAGAGATACACAAAAGCTAGAGATGAGCAAATAGTTGGGTAATAAGGTTGAACTTAAATGTAAGTGAACTGATAGAAGTGAAGGCAGTTCATTAGTGGGTTTATAAGCAATATTGTCATATTTAAGATGAGCATGACTGAAAGGGGTTGTATAAAGCCATGTATATACCATGAATTAACACTACAAATATAGATAATTTCTTGCATGAACTATTTCAAAGGTATGAATCTTGTACAAAGAGTCAATTATAAAAGGGTACAAGGGAAAAGTACTATTGCATGCTATGGTCTATATTTAACAGGAAGACATCAACAATACCACAGCAATAGCAGGGTAAATAATTGGGGGAAAGGAACAAGAATTTAAGGGAGGTCTGGGTTTTCTATTTGATAAGGGTATGTTTATTAGTTATTTTTCTCTTTGAACCAATGGAAATTGTGTACAATTAAGAGTGTTGATGACTGTACAACTAAGTGAGGATAATATGAAATATGGATTGCTTACTTTGGACATTATCCATGATGCTCAGTGGATGCAGGTGGTTTAAGGATACATTTAATGAGAAGCAGAATGGTGAACTGTGGTGTATACATATTGTAGAATATTGTGCAGCTACAGAAAGGAAAAAATCATGAAGCATGCGATGAGGAATATGAACCTTGGGGACATTATATGGTACAAAATAAACCAGAAACAAAACAAATATTGTATGGTCTCTTTTAGAAAATACATACAAGAAAATTTGAGCCTAAACTCTAAGCTCTTATAGCAGTAACATTTAGTCCAGAGCTGTAAATGTTATTTCTGGATTTTGAGGTGCTGTGCTATATACATATATTCCCCGGAACTTTGGGTACCTATATGATACCTAAGACTCAGAGTTGGAGTTCTGCAGCTCTGAAAGTCAGCATGGCTACATACAACTGTTAAAGAAATGAAAAAAGAGATCAGGCTTTGATTAGAGATAAAAAAAAGCTGATCAGCTCAGGACTAAAGTAAATCAGAATACAGGGGTAAGAATAACACTGTCTGTAGTTTAGAATTTTACCTACTATATGAAACCAAAGGAATAGAGGTTTATTTTGCCCAAAATCTAAATTTTCTGTAGTACACAGTCTAACTCAACCTGCCCAGATAGCTCATTTAAGCAATCCAAATACATGGAGCCCAGAATGGGAATGAGGACTTGTAATTCTACATCACTTAATGGGATACCCAGAAACATCCTAGAGTATGTTGGGCAGATAATGAAATAGCATTGGTAAAGTCCCTTGAGGAACTGGAGAAAAAATATTTAAGTATTAAACTTTCCCGCCAGGAAAACCCCTGGTACTAATTCAAACATTAGGGACTCCCAAGTCGAATAAACAGGGCAAGCCCTTAATTTACAGGCTTGTTCTTATGAAACTTATTTCCACAGTGGAGAAGCTAAGCCAACCTATAGTTATGCCTAAGAGTTACTTCCAGAGGACCTCTTTTGTTGCTCAAATGTGGTCTCTCTCTCTCTCTCTCTCTCTCTCTCTCTCTCTCTCTCTCTCTCTCCCCAACCTGCAAGGAAAATCATTACCCTCGCCCCATGACATCCAGAGGGGAAAGTCTCCCTGGCAACTTGGGACAAGACTCCAAGGAAGAGCTTGGCCCTGGCACCATGTAATGTATTTTTTTAATGCCTTCCTGAGCAAAAGGGAGGAAAGAAATGTAAAAAAATAAGGTATCAGTGGCTAAAAGAGTTCAAATAGAGTCAAGAAGCAGTTCCAGAGGCTACTCTTATACAAGCTTAAACTAGATACTACTAATTATGGTTTGCCTAACCAACATCATTCCTGTTAACCCTAAAGAACACAAAGGACTCTATCTGAGATTCTACAAAAAGTTTCACACACTGAGATTACTTTCCAGAAACCTACAATCTCCAGATGATGGTTCCTAAGTCAGATGGTCATGAAACCCAAAGGAGCCAGCCTTTCCAAGAACATCAACTAGTTCCATGCCACTATCCCATACTGTCAATACCACTTTCCAATGTTAAAAAGTTATAACAGGCATAGCCCAAATACCCTTAAACTTTGGAAGAAGCATCAAAGGAGAAGGAGTAGTGTCACAGAGAACATAGGGCTTAACAGATGAGTATGACTGCTGAATCATTATATTGATATTTTAGTCTCCAATGTCTTGGAGCAACTACAAGGTAAAACTTGAAATTATGGAACTGTAACCCATACCAAACTTTGAAGTCTGTTCTATAACCACTTGTTATAATGTACTTTGAAATTCATTGTCATTTTTATGTATGTTATATTTCACAATGAATAATATTTTTAGAATCACACAATAATGTACAAAAAACTAAAAAGGAATTAATCTACCTACAAATAAATGACAGCATCAGTAAATATAATATTCATATTTCTCAGTATTGGTTTAGAATTATATTCTGGCAATTGGCAGAGAGACATTAAAGAATATTCAAGAACAAACTAAAATCTCCTTTATTCTGGCAACTTAATTGTATTGCTCTTGCTAATGGTACTAGGGTTGCATCTTCAGAAGCAAATTAAGGTTTATATCTTGGATTTTCTTTCTTCTCTAGCCCTGAAAATGCTTTAAGTTGCTGAATTTTCTGTTAGAATTTTGAACACATGTAGTATTTTCTGTTAGAATTTTGAACACATGTAGTATTTAACTAATATAAAATGACATTTGAGATTTTTTTAAACTCTCATTAGCCATTAAATACATTTTTTTAATTCACTCACTATACTATTTCAATTTCATTCTTTAGGCTAAAGTTTTTACTTAAGTATTTGACTAAAAGAGTCACAAATTCCATTTCAACTTGGTGTTTACCACCCTCATTTTACTTGATTTTTTTAAATATTTCATTTATTTTTAATTCCCCCTTATTTAATGCAATCCAAAAACCCTACAAGATTTCTCAGCAAATGTAAATTAATGAATGAACAAGGAAAGATAGATTAAATAATATCCTGAGAAATTTTATCTATGAAAAGTTTTTCAGTATAATACATAATTTCTCCATCTTTTAAATCTTGTCACACAAACATCTTAATTTATTGGCATATATTAAAATTAAGAGTAGAGCTTATTGTAAATTCAAATGCCAATACTTCATCCCAACCCTGCTGAACTGGAATTTTCTACACTAGGACCAAGGAAATTGCATTTTAAATACTCGACTGGTGAATATGCTGCACACCAAACTTTAGCAACTACTGAAATAAAATGTTACACATTTCATTGAACTTACTGTAAACTTCTTCTGCTATTCAAAGTGTGGTCCTAAGATCAGCCAGGAAGCATATCCTGCAAGCTCATTAGAAATTCAGAATCTTCGACATTACCCCAAATGGAATGAATCAGAATCTGTATTCTATCAAGATCCTCAGGTGATTCACACGCGCATAAGTCTGCAAAGCCCTGATATACACTAATCTTTTATTATTAAAATTAATTTTTAATTAAAGAGATAATTGATATATAGGTTATCATCATATATAGTGATATACTTTACATATAAAGTATATATAAATATATATACAGTATCTTTATATATAAAGATAATTATATTCATTCTCATTAGCTATAAGGGAAATGCAGATCAAGACTACAATGAGATACCATATCACACCTAGAAGAATGTTGCTATTTAAACAAACAGGAAACTACAAATGTTGGAGAGGATGTGGAGAAACTGGGACACTTATGCAGTGCTGGTGGGAATGTATAATGGTACAGCTGCTATGGAAAATAGTCTGGCGGTTCCTCAGAAAACTAAATATCAAGTTGCCCTAAGACCCAGAAACACCACTACTTGGTTTATACCCAGTAGAGTTGAAAGCAATGACACAAACAGACATTTCCACACTGATGTTCACTGCTGACAATTGCCAAAAGATGGAAACAATCCAAGTGCCCATCAACAGATGAGTGGATTAACAAAATCTGGGATATATATACAATGGAATATTATTCAGCAGTTAAGACGAAATGACATCCTGAAGTACATGACAAGATGGATGAGCCTTGATGACATAATGCTGAGTGAAATAAGCCAGGCACAAAAGGATAGATACTGTATGATTCCACTCTTATGACCATGATAAAGGTAAAGTCAGAGGCTTCTAATATGAGTATAGTAACTAAGCAGAGAGACACAGAACCTTGAGATGGGTGAACAGTTTGCTAATGAGACTGAACTTAATTGTAAGGGAATAGATAGAACTGAAGGCAGTTCACTAGTGGTTCTATAAGTATTGTTACCATATTGAAGTGAACATGATTGAAAAGGGTTGAATTGACTTATGTGTCCTACCAATTAACACTACAAATATAAAGAAGTTCTTGCATGAACTGCTGCAAAGGTATGAATCTTTTACAAAGAGTGTATAATTTTGGGGTATAGAGGGAAAAATGTTATTGGATGCTCTGGGCTATGTTTAACAGGAAAACATCAACAGAACCACAGCAATATCAGGGGTACATAATGGGGGGAGGAACAAAAGTTAGGGAGAGGTTTGGATTTTCTATTTGGTGAGGGTGTGTTTATTGGCTATCTTTCTCTTCAGAATAATGAAATTATTTTAAATTGAGAGTACTGATGGACTGTTGACTTTAGACATTATACATGAGGGCCAGTAGATGGAGGCGGCTGAAAGATGTACTGACTGAAAAGTAGATTGGCAAATGATGGTATAAACATGATCACACATGGTGCTGCTACAGAAAGAAATGAAGTTGTGGAGCATGCAATGTGAATGAACTTGTGGGACATTTGGTGAGGCAAAATATGCCAAAAACAAAAGAGTAAATATTGTATGATCCCACTTAGAAAATACTGATAAGAAAACTGGGGCCTAGATTGAAAGCCTTTATAGCAGTCACATTTAGTCTGGAGTGGCAATTGTTATCTCTGGATTTTGAGAGGCTGTTTTATATATGTATAACCTGGTATTTAGAGACCATAATGAAGCCAAGTGAATTGTGTTTAAGGTAATTCAGAATACAGGGGTAAGGAAGACATTGCTTGTATTTTAGAAATTCACATACTCTTTGAGACTGAAGGAAGAAAGTTTTATTCTGTCCAGAACCCAAATTTTCTGCAGCACATAATCTAACTCAACCTGTCTGGATAAATTATTTAAGCAATCCAAACACAGGGAGCCCAGAATAAGAATGAGAGCCTTTAATCCTCTACAGTTTAATGTAAGGCCTGGTTACATCCCAGAGTATATTAAGCAGATAATCAAAAAGTATTGGCAAAGTTCCTTGAGGGATGAAAGAAAAGTTATGGAACTATTAAAATTTTGCCACCAGGAAAACCTGGATACTGTGTGAAACACTAATGACCCTGGCACCTGGCACCTGACACCATGGGAATCAACAATGACATCCTGACAAAAATGGGGAAAAGAAGTGTAACAAATAAGGTATCAGTAGCTGAGAGAGTTCACAGAGAGTTGAGGGGCTACTCTGGAGGTCACTCTTATGCAAGCTTCAGTTAGACATTGTTACCTATCATAACTTGCCAAACCCCAAGCAGAACCATCCCTGCCAAACCTAATGAATACGTAGGGTATTATATAAGATCGTACAGAAGTCCCATTCATTAGGGTAACTTCCCAAAACCTACAACCTCCAGATGGGTCTCTGGATCAGATAAGTCTTGAAATGCAGAAGAGCCAGTCCTTCAAGAATATCAACCAGTTCCATCTCCCTATTCCATATTATCAACAGCCCCTTCTGACATGAAAACATTAGAAATACCCTTAAAGAGTGGAAGAAAGATCAAAGGTTGATGGTGGAGTTATACAGGGAAGGTCAGGTTTAACAAATGCATATGAGTGCAGAATCATTATGCTGATTATTTCTTTTAGCCTCCAGTACCTTAGAGCAGCTAGAAATAAAAACATAAAATTGTGGAATTGTAACCCATACCTAACTCTAAAATTTGTTCTACAACTAATTATTGCGATGTACTTTGAAATTTACTGCATATATATATAAATATATATAAATATATATATATATATATACACACACACATTATTTAAAGAGAAAGGATTATAACAGAGAAGATAAGATTTAACAAATGAGTATGACTGCTGAATCATTATATTGATATTTCTTTTGGTCTCCACTGTCTTGGGGCAGCTAGAAGAAAAAAAAAAATCATGGAACTGTAACCAATACCAAACTTAAAAATGTGTTTTGTAACTACTTGTTAAAATGTACTTGGAAATTTATTGCTTTCTTGTAAATATGTTATATTTCACAATAAAAAGAGTTAAAAATGAATAGAAAAGAGGTAAGTATATATTTTATATATAAAGTACAAAAGGGCATAAAATGAAAAGGAAACATTTTCCCCACTACCACTCACACAGGTTTCACTCCCCACAAACCACAAATAGGAAGTTTCTTTCTTATTATTATTCTTTTTCCTAATTTTTCTTGAAAATACTGATATTTATGTTAAAGATATTGCTACTTTGCTTGTAGATCTGATACTTGGATGAGAAATCTGACTCATATTTCTAACATTTCTTTGTAGGTGAACCATTTCTTTTTTAGATTTTTTCTCTCATCCAAGAGTGATGAAATTTCCCCTAGGAAGTATCCAAATTAATTCCTCCTAATTCATTTGGTTTGGTATCACTTGTTTTTTTCATTTGTCTTGCTTGGCACTTACTGGATTCCTTAAAAATCAAGAATTTCTCTTCTTTAAGCCAAATTTTCTACTATGATTTCTTTGATTTATTTATTATTTGATTATTTCCTCTGTTCCACTGTCCCTATTCCCTGCTTTGGAATCCTGGGCTAATGTTTAGCTGACATCCATTCTGACAGCAGTCACCAGAAGTTAGGAGAAAGGCAGGGAGCAAACTATCCCGCTGAGACTCCAGAAAGAATCGACCCTCAAAACACCTTGATTTCGGACTTCTGTACTCTAGAATTGTGACAGAATAAATTTCTGTTGTTTAGGCCCAGATCGTATTTTGTTACAACAATCATAGAAAACTAATACTGTTTCCTTGGCTTTATCTTTCAGATTTTTACCTTATTTTCAACTATAAGCATCTTGTGATTCAGCCAATTCAAAAAAATTTTGCAGTAATTTGACATTTAACTTCCCAGATTATTTTCTTAATTTTGATTCCTTATTTTATTATCATCATGTCCATCTTCCTTATGGATACAATAAACTTCAGAATCTCTCTAAGAATGCTAATTTAAGACTTTTAATTTCTATTTTGTCCACCAAATTATGTTTTTGTCTGGAATCATTGTTACTGTTTCATCTTTCATGCTGTTGTTTGCTTTTTTTCAGGTGCCTGTGCATACATTTATGTTTATGGGATGAGACTCTATAGATTAGTATTAAAAACAGATTTAGATTTCTTCAGATGCTATATAGGTCTATTTTTCCAACTTGCCTACTGTGTGTGTGTGTGTATTTCTGCATTTGTGTGCACATATGTGTGTAATTATTGGAACAAAAGGGAACTGTAAATTCTACTTCACTACTTCATATTTTATTTTAATCTCTAATAAATTCCTCCAGAATAGGGATTTAGTTTTTGATATCTAAATCTCATAGAAATAGCAAAAATGCACACTTTTAAAATTAATTAAATAAATGTATAGGTGAATTAGTAAGTGAATGAGTGAACA
This sequence comes from Myrmecophaga tridactyla, assembly GCA_004026745.1. Classification (NCBI taxonomy): domain Eukaryota; kingdom Metazoa; phylum Chordata; class Mammalia; order Pilosa; family Myrmecophagidae; genus Myrmecophaga; species Myrmecophaga tridactyla. Next base: position 14,511 of record PVIY010014287.1, on the reverse strand, counting down.
AAAGAAAGACAACAAAATGAAGTTAAAAGCTAAGCTGTCCAAGTGAAGGAAAACCCAACATTTTCACATTCGAGAAGAAATGTGGTTGAATTGTGTCCATATACATGTAGATAAAAATCATTACTCTTCAACTCTCAGTTAACATGCCATTTTAGTGTGAAATTCATTTCACTGGATCAGAGAACTCTCATTCTCTTCTGTATTGCCAGCTTATTAAATATTTTATACCTGGCATGTTTGGGACACATTTTTATTGTAATTTTGCAAATGCATAGATTACTAACTATGCAGACAGATGTGTATCAATTTGTACTCAGCAAATGCCTTCCTGCTTATCTTCCCCCATAAATTATCTTCCAATATTTGTTTATGCAAAGTCAATGAATTATCAATAGTCTATCCTCTTGTTTCAATCTATAGTATTCAACATCGTTGACCATTATTTCCTTCTTGCATCTCTGTTTATTTTCATGACACTGTTCTCCATCCTTCTCTCTTTGCCTTTCTTCTCCTGCAATCCTGCAAACTGCTCCTTAAATGTAGGGATTCTCTTTAATTTTAGGAAGACACTTAACAAATCTAGATCTTTATCACTATTTCTTCTACCACAACTTCTGACCTTGATTATCCCACAAAGACATTCCAGTAATCCTCAAATATAACATTACAAAAATAGAATTCTTTTTATCTTTCCCAGTAAAATATCTCCTCATATTGCCTAACAGCGTCACCACTGGTCAAGTTATCAGGTCAAAATATTGAGGGAAGAAAGTTTTGAGTCCTCTCCTTTCTTCTATTCAACTTCCCAGGACAATCAGCCATCAGACCCTAGTTATATGGCTCAACAATCCACTTTCACAAGACTTTCTCAATTTAGTTCATTGTCTCCAAACTACCTGTAGCTTCTTAAGAATTATTTCATTATTTCCATGTGCCTTCCCACCTGCTTCCCTCCCTCTCTTTCTTTCTCTTCTATATCCCTCCTACTGTCATCAGGTTTATTGTTCTGAAATATTTTCCCTCTTACTCAAAAGCCTCCAGGTAATCCCCATAATCCACAGAATGAAGTCCACACTGCCCAGCATATTCTTCCACCCCTTCCATGTGGTCTGGCTTCAGTGACTCCTTTAGGCTCCTTTTTAAAATGGATTGCACACCTGAATCTCACCTATGGCCATGCAGTAACTCATGTTAGGCCTCACCACTAACCCATACCCGAATGTTCCACCTTGCCTAATTACCTTTCAGGGACCTGTTTAAACATTTCCTCCTCCAGGAAGCTCATATTAATGTCATATCTATCCCAAAGCTTGAGTCAAAATTAATGCTAACTTCTTAATAGTTCTATCTTTATTTACTTTTCTTACACCTTTTACCCATACTCACTCATTCTATAATCAATATATATGGCTTTCTCTCCCACCAGATTACAATCTCCTATAATTTTTTTTAATTTCACACAGTTCTTAGCATATAAATGATGCACAAATGTTCACTGTATTGTTACATCATCCACTGGAAAACATTTAAATTTTTTAATAAATCATTATACTGGAAGGTAGCATATGACATTAAGTAACCTAGGATTGGCTTCTGGTGAAAAAAATAAGAAATGCAGCCATTTTTATTCTACTTATATAATCAGAATACGCTCTGTTTGCAATACACAAGCTTGAGGGGGTAAAAGAAGACCAGTGATGATTCTATTTCTAGGCATATTTCCCAGGTTTGGCCCTCAGATACCATGAATACTATGACCTAGGATCCTGACTCTAGCATTAGAATTTCCCTTAACAACCCGCAACTGCTGAATAATGTGCTGAGCATTTTTTCTAGACCTGTTACAGATCCTGCAAATGAAATTCAAGTCCATTTTCGGTCATTTTGATGCCGCAAAACACTAAGGATTTTTTAAAGGAATAAAATAAGTTCAGGGTGGGCCATGGTGGCTCAGTGGCCAAGTTCTCACCTGCCATGACAGAGACCCGGGTTCGATTCCCAGTGACTGCCCATGCAAAAAAAAAATAATAACAAAGTTCAGAAAAAAATAATTTTGCTAAACTTTTTCCTTTGCCAAAAGAACTCAAGAAAATATCTTAGTAATGGATGAAAATGAGAACATCCAAAACATTAAACCAAAATATCATACCCTGTAATGACTGGTTTTCAAATGTAAATAAATTTAGTTTATAGCAGTTCAAATGAGGGAAAAACTAATAACAATTATTAATTACCACTAACTTGAGGCCATGTGGAGAATTAAAACATATCAAATGAGGTTATAAAGTAAAACCATATAAAAAGTGAAAACCACTCTTCAAGCATGTAAATTTTCTCATGAAAAAAGGTAAATATAGGAATTTCCAAGAATCATAAATTCCCTTTGAATCAATGACCACAACCAGAGAAAAAGAACTAAGTTTCTCAATGAAGTAACTTGTGTTACATTATCTATTATGAATTTCATAGCTAATTTTCTTTGAATTATATGGAGCTCAATGGTTTGGGGTTTTCTTTATTTTTAGGGTTCTTATCAGAAAAATATGTTATTCATCCATCCATCCACTTTCCTAAATAACATATAATCCATAAACAACAAACCACATTGTTAAACAAAAATTTCTATATGTATAATAATTTTTGAGACTTCATGTAGAAAACCAATCTTATATTCTTATTCAAAAGAAATTTCCAAGCATACCTAACCTTATCATACATAAATTTCTCAGTGCTAATTAAATGACTAGAATATTGTCCTCTAATATGAAAATATATTTTGGATGCTTAATTATTTCAACAAAGCACATTAATTTTTTTCAGGAGTATCTTAGAACACCAAATGAAACAAAAAATTAAAAGTACAAAATATAGTTTAAGCAATGAGCTAAGAATAGTAACCATCTATTTCATAGCTTATGTCTAAAGAAATAATTATTGTACAATAATTTGTCTAGTAAATTACAATAAATGTTCATTTTTATTAACATCTGAAATTCTCCAATAATGTTCCTTTAAGTCCTAAGGCACACCATCGTAAAAAATATGTACTACTATGGAACAAATATCTCTAAGAGAAAAGATTTATAATAATATAGATTAGAGACTAAATTTGACCCCATATAAGAGAAGATAACTGTCCCTTCTTTTCAGAGCAGACAGACTGAACTGCTAACTTCTATAATCACTTGTACTACAAGCAAAGGAACACCATGTATATCTGTGGATGCACAGTTATAACCCCTAAAGCATAAAATCAATCAATAGTTTAGCACTGTAAAACACAGAAAGCAGATTAAATTCATATGCAACATGCTGGAACTGCAGCCCAAGAAGCACTTGTAATACAGAATTACTGAATCCTGTAAAGCCTCAAAATTTGATGCCTACTAGTATTCATTCTTAAATACTTCTTCAAGTACTTCAGCTTTCAGAAACTTCTCTCTCTTTCTGACTCTAAAAAAAAATGTTGGAAAAGAAACAATAAATTCAGTATAAATGGTCAAAAATAAATGTGTCAGGCCAAAGGAAATGACAACTTCTCCACATCTCATTTTTTAAGTCCTCCTAATGAGTATTCCTGTTCGTATTCTTCAGTCACCTGGGCTGATTTTCACCAGTGTGTTGGCAGTTCATGCCAATTAGATCACCACAGTCCATGCCACCATTTGAAGTTATCTAATCATCTGAAGATTGTTAACAGGATGATCAAAAACTGAGAGTGTATTGCCTAGAACAAAAATTCTAGGTTATAGCAGGTACTCAATATACCAGGATTCTTCATCTTGCTTTAATAAAACAAGTAGAAGGTGGTGGGAGGAAAGAAGAACAAAAGGTTTTAGTGAGAAAGCAGGATTTCTTATTTTCTCATTTCCCATCTACACAATACATCCAACGCCCTCACACGTTTCCCATATCCCTGAGCTGTGGCATCAAGATATTCTTTGGCCTGATCCAAGGGGAGGGCTAGGTCCTCTCCTCATCCTGCATCATTCCCTCTTCTCTCAAAATAGAAGGTGGTAGGGCACATGAGCATTAGGGAGCAAAAACTGGAGATTTGCATTCATTGCCCTACAGCTCCTGTATCGCAATTTTCCAAGGATCTCTACCTCAGACTCAATGTGTATGTTAGCACAGATAATATTCGAGGGTATTCTAAAGGAGCCAGGATTCAGATACAACCAAGATAGTGGTCCCCAAACAGAAGCTTTAAACAGCAAATGTGACAGGATCATCTTTCTCAGAGCTCTGGAAAACAGCAAAGGGTTGTAATAACTGGGTGAGCACCAAATCAAGAGAAAAACAACTTAATGGTAGGAAAACCCTGTGAACTACTGTTGGCCCTTCCTCTACTCCTTACCTTGCTCACTGTGGATATGGTCCATGTTTCCAGTGCAGGCCCATGGACCCAGTTCCAGAGGGAGTAGAGTAAGTTTTGGGCACACACTAGGATGCATGTAAGTCTATGCCAATCTATCTGATGGTAGCCTGAAGGACTGAATCAAGACACTTGTCATAGGCACCACATCACAGAATTTGCCCTGTGTGTAGTCAGCTAGTATTCTGGGTAGTTAGAACATTTTAGGAGAACAGTCAAATCAGAGTTTCCTAGGGCAAAAGATTGCTATGCTGTGGAAATTTACAGTCTAGCACATGGAATGAGGAGGAAGAAATATTTCCTAGGGGAAAAAGGAAATTCAGATCTGTGTAAATGTGGAAAGTCCAGGATTATGGAGGATCCTATCCTTTTTCCTCAGTCTATTCTTTAAACTCATTGTTAGGCACTTGCACAGACCAATCTGCAAAGAATTGGTCTTTCCTTTTCTTTCTCATTTTTCTAGTTCCCGTCATCCAAGTAAATGTATATTATAACACCAGTTGTATACAAGCTTGGAGGAATAGACACCTCGGGGACTAAATTCCAGAAAAAACACATTAAGTTATCAACATTTCCAGAGTACAACAAAATATTACAAGGTATGCAGAGAAGCAGGAAACAAAACCTGAATTAGTCAGAGTTCTCTAGGTAAATACAGACCAGTTCTCTAGATAAGTAAAACTGACAGAAGATATCTGTAAATATTTTTTGATTTTTTTAAGAATTGTCTCATGCAACTGTAGGGATGCACAGTCCAAATTCTATAGGGCAGGCCACAAGCTGGGAACTCTGATGAATGTTTTTGATGAATTCCCTAGGAAAAGATGGTTGGCTGAAGTAGAGATGGAAATTCTTCCTTCTGATTGCTGAAGTCATCACCTCTCCTCTTAAAGTCTTCAATTAATTAGATAAGACATTTCTCATTGTTGAAGACAGTCCCCTCATTTGATTGTGATGCAACCAACTTACTAATGATTTATTTCCATGAAATCCTCACAGTTTAAGAATCAGACTGCTGCTTGCTTGGCAAACTATACTTAATCTCTAAATAAAAACAATAACAGTTTTATTTTCATCTAACAATATTAAACTGTCCTGCATAAAGCAGAAATGCACTAACTTTCCCCAGAATAGTGTACAAGTACTTGAGTAATGTTCACTCTTAAATATAATGTCCTTAACTTAAATACTACAACATATACCATATGATAAAGGGATGAGATAGGACATAAAATGAAGATATTTGCCTTATGTACACTGTGGTAGTTAGACTCAGTTGTCAACTTGGCCAGGTGAAGGCATCTAGTTCTGTTGCTGTGGACATGAGTCAATGGTACGTGAACCTCATCTGTTGCTCATTACATCTGCAGTCCGCTAGGAGGCGTGCCTGCTGCAATGAATGATGTTTGACTTAATTGACTGGTGCTTAAATGAGAGAGCACAATGTACAACAGCCCAAGCAGCTTGGCATACCTCATCTCAGCACTCACAGCTCACCCTGGGCCTCTGGAGATGTAGAAAGGAATCAACTCAGGGAAAGTTGTTGGAACCCAGAGGCCTGGAGAGAAGGCCAGCGGAGATTACCCTGAGCCTTCCCACATAAGAAAGAACCTCAGTTAAAAGTTAGCTGCCTTTCCTCTGAAGAACTAACAAAATAAATCCCCTTTTATTAAAAGCCAATCCATCTCTGGTGTGTTGCATTCCGGTCGCTGGCAAACTAGAACATATACATATAAACATGCTCGTTTTAAACCAGGAAGAAATTTTTCATATCCATTATAGTCCTTGTTTCTATAACTGGTCATGTGGTCAGAGTTTATATTGATTACTACTTTCTTCCACTACCCATTAGATATTCCCCTTACCCTCAGCAAGCACCTCAGCTGACCATGTTTTTTTGCCTGGTGAGATGATTGAAATCTTCATTCCTCAATTTCTGGGACATTGATAGTCTTGCCCGGATTGGCTTGTTGCAGGTTTCTATTAACTTTATTCATAGAGCACAGTAGTAATAAAAATGCCCTAGGGGATCTTCTGTATTCCAGGCAAACTCTTTTTTTACCTCCATTGTATCACTGCAGTCCTATTTGCCCTTGATAGTAGGATCAATCATGTCAGCCAATACAGTAATTCCCTTCTTTACCTGTTAATTCAGAGGCATGAGGAACCCAAAGTAGCCAGGTGGCTGTCCTAACTTCCATCTCAATGAATCTCCTGGTGGAAATGCTCCTCCTTTGGAACTATGATCTTTTGACCAGCAGAGCATAAGGTTTCAGGGACAGGAAGCAAAAATCTTTCTAGTGGATCAATACACATAATAATGATAGTGCCATCCTCATTTCCACCCTTTGATTCCTGGACCCATGAATCCTGGCTAAGGGAGTAAAAGCAGCATAAAATGGATGCTGATTTAGAGCATACAGCCTCAAGGAGAACACTACTATAGCCCTGCAAAGTATTGCCACCTGGATGGTGCCATAATTGAGCCTTCAAAAGGCCATTCCACCCTTCTATCAATCCAGCTGCTTCAGGATGATGGGGAACATGGAATGATCAGTGAATTCAATAAGCAGGTGCCCATTCCTGTACTTCACTTTCTGTGAAGCTTGTTCCTTGATCAGAAACAATGTTGTTTGGAATACCATGAGAGTGGATAAGGCATTCTGTAAGTCCATAGATGGCCATTTTGGTAGAAGCATTGTGTGCAGGGAAGGCAAACCCATATTTGGAGCATGTGTTTTTTCAAGTCAGAGCAAATCACTGCCCTTCCTTGATGGAAGTGGTACAATGTAATCAATCTGCCTCCAGGTAGCAGGCTGATCACTCTGAGGAATGATGCCATATCTGGGACTGAGTGTGGGTCCCTGTTGCTGGCAGACTGGGCACTCAGCAGTGAGGGTAGCCAAGTCAGCCTCAGTAAGTGGAAGTCCATGTTCCTGAACCCATGCATAACCACCATCCCTACCACATGGCCATTTTATTCATGAGTCTATACAGCAAAGACATGAGTGGTGGGGGAAAGAGGTCCACTGGTATACACAGAGAAGGTCATCTTATCCATTTGATTATTAAAATCTTTCTCAGCTAAAATCACCCTCTGGTGAGCATTCATATAGGACACAAATACTTCATATTTTTTGCCTACTCAGAAACGTCTATCTACAAACCTCTTTGTCACCACTTTTCCAATCACATTCCTTCCAAGTCCCTGACCATCCAGCCTAACAAGTGGCAAAAAGCCCATGAGTCAGTATACAAATGCACCTCTGGCCATTTCTCCTTCTAAGCAAAATGAATATCAACTGCGCTGCTCAAAGTTCTGCTTGCTGGGAGGATTTCCCCTCACCACTGTCCTTCAGGGACATTCCAGAAGGGGCTGTAGTTCTGAAGCCTTGTGTATCACACAGAACCATCTGTAAACAAGGCCTAAATATTCTCTTCCTCAGTTAAGTGATCATAGGGGACTCTCCATGGGGCTCAAACTATGGGCTGGGAAAGAGAAAGCATTTAACAGGTTTAGGGGCTATGGGCATTTGGGCCACTTCTTCATGTAATGTTCTTGGGCCTTCAAGACCTGCTCAAAGCCTTCTATATACCACTTTCAATTTATGATGGAGTGTTGCTGTGCACATCCAACTTTATGGCTTGGTGGGTCAGACAACACCCAGCCCATGAGAGGCAACTCAGATCTTATGGTAACTTGGTGTCTCATTATTAAGCATTCAGTCTTTATGAGGTTGAGTAGTAGGCTAAAACCTGTTTCTCAAAAGGAGAACAGATATCTGAAGAAGACGGCAAGGCTTTGCCCCAAAATACTAAGGGTCTTGTGATGGTTTGTAGATTTAAAGGACCCCAGAGAAGGCCATGTTCTCAAAGCTAACCCATTCCTGTGGGTATAGACCTACTGTGGGTGGGACCTTTTGATTAGGTTATTTCAGTAGATGCATGCCCCCAGGTGTGTCTTAATCCTTTTAGAATCCTCTTAATCCCTTGATAAGGGAATGAAACATAGAGAAACTCAGAGAAGAAATCCAGAGAGAAGTTGAGAAACAAAGACACACAGAAAAGTCAGAAAGGAAGCAACTGAAGTAAGAAACTAGAAGCAATAAAACCCACAAGAGAAGGGAGACACCAGCAGACACCGCCACACACCTGGCCGTGTGAGAGCGCAGCTGAGGATCACCTGTAGCCAGTCTTCATGGAGAAAGCATCACCTGTTGATGCCTTGATTTGGACATTTTCACAGTCTCAGAACTGTAAGTTTGTAAGTTAAGTCCCCATTGTTAAAAGCCATCCCATTTCTAATATACCCCATTTCTTCAGCTTTAGCAAACAGAAAAAGGTCTGTACTGCATTTTTCTCCTATGGGGGTCTGCCAAAGGCCCAGACAGCATCTCTATTTGCCACTGCTACTTCTAGTACCATGGATCTGCTGGCTCAAGTGGCAAAGCAGTTTACACAGCAGCCTGGGCTTACTGCAGAGCCTCTTCTTGTTCCAGTCCCCACTTAAAACTAGTGGGTTTTCTTTCTTTTAATCATTTAGTAAATGTGCCAGAATAGCACACCCAAATGTGTGATGCATTGTCTCCACAATCCAAACAGGCCAACTAGGTTTTGTGCCTCTTTTTTGGTTATAGGAGGGGCCAGACGCAAAAGCTTTTCCTTTACCTCAGAAGGGAGATCTCAACACACCCCATACCACTGGACACCTAGAAAATGGAAGAACTCTAAAATTCTGACTAGCACTAACATCAGATATATTAACTTCAATTCATAAAATTTATTTTAAAATTTCACTATTCAACCCTACAATTCTGTTTTCAAACATGAGTAATGACATTTACCATATAGGTTGGAAAGTGGTCACCTTGATTTTGTATTGTAATTTTAAAAGTTATAGCATATTAATAATGCCTCCCTTTTTAAATCTAGATCTCATTCCTATAGTAGAAAATGATAAACTATTCAAACATATTTCTGTCTTCACTAGGTTTGATTTATCTCAAGACAAGGAACCCATACAAACCAGTTTAAGTAGAAAAAAATTTACAAAACGTGCACTATGAAAGTTCATGGAAAAGTTAAAGTCAAGTCAAATGGAAACTGGAAACATCTCAAAGTTGACATCTTTGGAGTTATGCTTGAGCTTTTTTCTTCCTGTAAAACAGCTTCCTCCATTTATTCCTGGTCTTCTTCATAGCTTAAGCTCACAGTGGCCCCTATTCTTTTTGAGTTTCTGTTACCTAATACCATTCCTGACTGATCATGGCTCCTCTTATTTGTATCACTATTAAAACAGAATAAACTTCCTGGATCTTTTCCTAAGTCAGTGGAGCTACTTTAAATGTTTTTCTATTTGTTTATTTTTGGGGGTTATTTTATTAGAAATTTGAGAAAGGGCAACTAAGTTTTCAGTAAGCTTCTCAGCCATCTTAACCTCAGAGAGGCTTCTACTTCAGAATTGAAATTCACAGCTCAACCGGTAGTTTTATTTGCTCTCCCATGAATATCAGATGTTATAAAGAAAATTGGGAAGCTGGGCTAAAATAGTCCAATGTAATAAAACAGAAACTTTAGTTGGTAATGAACACAAAATTGCATCAGATGTCATTTGTCTTGCTTATCCTTCAATTCCTCAACACTGATGAGTTTTCAAGGGCAAATGAAGAAATCTTTGAAAATATTTAAGGCAAATGACATAGAAAATACATTATTAATTTCAGTCAAAGCCTCTACTGAGGCTGTCTCAGCATTTTACCCCAAATGCATTCAATCAACACCCATCAAATTTAACACCCCCAATTTAAATGCTCTCAATACTTATTTATGTATTTATGCTAGAATTAATACTTTATTTCTTAATAATATAGTATGTTTTCATGGTATTCACTTTTAAATAAAGAGGGAATTATACACTAAACATTCCTCAACACTTAGACTAACATTAGCCTTTATAACTTTTTGATACCTAAAAATTTTTAAAAACACCAACAAAACTTTTTATACTACTTGAAGTAATTCAATATTTGCTTGATATTTATGAACACAAATTCACATCTTTCTTGATTTGAAAAATAAAAAGTTTTACCTTCCTTGATTTAAAATGAAATGTACTACAAGTAAATTAACTCTTCGATCTTTTGCATTTACTGTAAACATTTTTACATGGTAGTCTAAGGGAGCCTATGGAATTTTCTGAAGTTTCTATGATGAAACCTTCTGAAGTTTCTTTAAATGAAGAAAAATATATACCATTATTTAAAAATACATGTAATTTTGATGCCAAGGCCCTTGTCCATGTCCTACCTATTCACAGATGACTCTGTAAGGGTGTACTGGCATAATTGGAGATATTGCTATGTTGCCAGGAATTTTCATTATGATATGCCCATAGGAAGCCTGGGCTTTAATCCAAGAAACAGAAAGTCATTCTTTGACTTTTTAGAGAATTACTGAGAAACTACACTATCCTGTAAGTTGTCCTTTTCCCACCACTACCTGTAATGAGAACATTCTCTTGGTGTTATTTGTTTGGTATTGTATTCCACTGACATTTCTTCAGCTCAGAGGAGAGTAAGGATCCAAAGCCTACCAGATACATGCTGGGTAGTCCCATAGAAATGTCTACATGAGTTTCTCCCTAAGGAACTCAAAGGAAATTCTGCCAGATGTCAAAGTTCCCTTTGTTATCACAACACTCTTGGAAGCAACTGTGTACAACAGATGTAAGGCTGTGCACACTGGGAAGAGAGATGACAGAATTAAAAATTCTTATTAGGGAAACACTCAATCATACCAGAGCAAGAAATTGCAGAGTTGCATTGAGTTGATGGATAATCTGGCAGTAAATAAATATATATCTACTGTCTTTTCCATCTAAGCTATGCAACTGTCCCCTTCTGACTTGCATGCTAAGGCTTTCAAAGATGTCATCTCCAAATTACTATCATTAGTAAAGTATAAAAATGAAGCCAGTAAAATCCCTCCTAAGGCTATCACTGGAAGAAAAGGACTAAATAAAAGGAAAGAAATTCAAGTTTGTCAGTTGGCATTTTTACTGCCTATCCTAGGAATACATGACTCTAGCAGATACATAAGGTTATACATGGCCCCGGTGGCATTCATGACTGAAGATACATGCAATATCAAAAGCAACAACACAGATTTACTTTCAAATCAGACTACAGATTTATGATGACTGATGCTATTTACAAAGTTTACAAAACACTTACTACTCATTCGTTCTCGCACATTCATATTTCCTAGTATTGTTTCTAAATATTCCTAGTATATGCTGTAAATAGCTTTACTTTCCTGGAATCTAACATTGGCTTTAGTTTTAAAATTTGTTCATGGGTTTGCTTTCATCAGAGTTTTCAAGATTTTTCTTCCTCTAACAGATGTCAAATTTTATCATATCTAAATTTAGAAGGCTAATGGAACAGGTACACCCTCAAATCACACCACTTTATATAATTTCACTGAAGTTGAGTCAGATCAAATGGAATTTGAGGATTCCAAATTCTAACTACAGGTAACTTTTTATTTGTTCCAGTAAAGACTAGGGGGAAAGGGGTGCTATTAACACAGCTGGTCTTGGGCACAGTTGCTCATGTAGCTTGAGGACATAATTTCCATTATTAAGTTCCCATGACATCAGAACCATGATGAATTCTATGAGGATAATGGGGAATTACCTTAGGAGTTCACAAGTATTGTATCTGTAGAAGTTCTGAGTCTTGGTATTAACATTGGAGGCAAGATATTTACATGAAAACCTAGAAAAGCAAATTGCTGGTATATCAGGTAACATTAATGCATGTCTTTTGTATTAATTGGCCTCAGTGAAATGGTATGTCAGGCAATGTTTAGATAATTGATATGGCCTGACTGCATTCTTGAAAGCTTCAGAACATATCTGGGGACTAAAACCACCATATTCACTATGAAACAATAGCTCAAAGAAAAGAATAACCAGCCCTCTGGAATTCCTAATATTAGATGTGCCCCCTGATTTCCAGTCCCTCTGATCATGCAGGAATTTCAGGAATGGCATAGGAAACTTGATATATTAATAGACTTTGCCAGAGCACAGGAGAAGACTTGTCTGTCAGGAAGAAACAGAGCTTCCAGGCACATTCTATGGTGGAGCCATTGACAAAGGCACCAGGCTCATGTCAGAGGAGAAGAAGGACACTAAAGAGTTTCCAGACCCTGGAATAAATTACACTGGACTAGGGCTAAGGGGGAAGAGCCCAGACAAGAAGAGCTAGAGGGAGTAGATGTGGATGAACAACAGAACAGATGGAAAGAAGAGATCTCTGCTGGATACTGAGTTCATGGGGGCAGGGATTTTGTGGTTTTTGTTCAACACTGCATTCCCAGTTTTTGGCACATAGTAAGTTGAGTGAATGTATGAATGAGTGAGTGACTTGGGCTATTTGATCCTTTTTCTTTGTTTCTTTCATCCAATATTTCCCAAAATGTGGGATGCTTCCACAAATGGTCAGGGACATTGTTTTAGGTGGTAATGTTATGTTAAAGGGAAAAAAACTCTAAATCAGGTAGAAAATTTTTTTCTAATACAAAGAGAAAAAATGTGCTAGCAGGACTTTACCATCTCTCAAACTTCCATTTAAACAGGAGATGCACCCTGGCCCTGAGCCTCCTGGTAATAGTGCACAGCTAGAACTTTATACTTTGTTTTGTTTTCACCTGTTTATTGTCATAGTTACCATGTATTTTAGGAAAGGATCCTGAATTTTTTAATTCGTGCCAGTAATATAAAATTTCCTTTTAAAACCATTTATTTAATTAACAAAATGGAATTGATTAAAAGGAAAAACACTGGGTAAATATAAAGGTCACTGTATTTGACAAAAAAATCAGATGATAATACTCAAATGACTGAAGTTTGGATAGTTCCGTTCTTACTGCCATGGGCCCCACGTGGACTTTGTGTCTGGTTGCCACAGTAACAAGGATGGCCTAATGCAGCTGTCAGCTTGGATGGACTCCACAGAGTCCACCTCACAGGCTCTGGGTGAGCATAGGTCCAGAAGCCACAGCCCTGTCCCAGCAGACACAGCAACTTAGAGTGTTCTAGTTTGCAAGTTGTTGGAATGCAATATACCAGAAACGGAATGGATTTTAAAAGGGGGAATTTAATGAGTTGTTAGTTTACAGTTCTAAGGCTAAGAAAATGTCCCAAATAAAACAAGTCTATGGAAATGTCCAATCAAAGGCATCCAGGGAATGATACCTTGGTTCAAGAAGGCCTATGAAGTTCAGGGTCTCTCTCTCAACTGAGAAGGCACATGGTGAACACGGTCAGGGTTCCTCTCTCATCTGGAAGGGGACATGGTGAGCACAATGTCATCTGCTACTTTCTCTCCCAGCTTCCTGTTTCATGAAGCTCCCCAGGAGGCATTTTCCTTTTTCATCTCCAAAGGTCACTGGCTGGTTCTCTCTGCTTCTTGTGGCTATGTCATTCTTCTCTGCTCTTTCTGAATCTCTCATTCTCCAAAATATTTCCTCTTTTATAGGACTCCAGTAAACCAATCAAGACCCACCCAAATGGGTGGAGACACATCTCCCCTAATCCAGTTTAACAACCACTCTTGATTGGGTTACATCTCCAGGGAGATGATCTAATTACATACAGTATTGAATAGGGATTATTCTGACTTTATGAAATGGGATTTTGACTAAAACATGGCTTTTCAAGGGTACATACATTCTTTCAAACCAGCACATAAAGCAACGTCAATACAAACGTGTTCTTCAGTTTCCTAGTGAGTACCTTAGGTGCAAATATCAAAAACCCCATTTTCCATTTTCCAAAATCTGTCATGATCTTCATCATTATCTTTGAATCTGTCATAATCTACACCAAATACCTGTCTCCTCATGTTTATTCATTTAACTCTTCACTAATAATCTAATTTATAAATTAATACTATGCTAATTAATAAATGGGTTTAGGAAGTGAGATAGTATATAAATTTAGACATCAAATATCAGCAAAAATTCTTGTTAAACATCACAAAATCTTTTGAATAATCATGATGTTAATTTCATAATAAACAACTACTAGCTCTCAAACTAAAGTCAGCAATAGCCTTATTATGAAAATA
>PVIY010014286.1:0-56838 GCA_004026745.1 Myrmecophaga tridactyla | reverse complement strand
TTAAAGTATACTACATAAATAACCACCAATATGTGAATAAACTTGGTTTTGCTTCTTCCTTTCCAATCTTTATGCCTTTATTTCTTTTTCCAGTACAATTTGAATAGAAGTAGTGAGAATTTGAATTGCTCCCAATGTTAGGGAGAAGGAATCCAATGAGTCACCCTTGAGGATGATGTTAGCTTTAGGCTTTTTGTAGATGCCATTCATCAGAGTGAAGAAGATCCCTTATGTTTCTAGTTCACTGAAAGTTTTTATCATGAGTAAGTGTTGAATTGTATCAAATACTTTTCCTGTCTATTACAATGATCATATAGTTATTATCTTTTATTTTGTTAATAAGGGGAATTACGCTGATTAATTAAAACAGCCTCATGTTCCTGGAATAAGCTTTACTTGGTCATGATGTATTATGCTTTTTTTACTGAAATCAATTTATTAATATTTATTGAGGATTTTTGCAATCATGTTCATAAGAGATTTGTCTATAATTGTCTTTACATATAAAGTTTTTGTAAGATTTTTGGATCAGGGATATTGTTGACATTATAAAACTAGTTGATGCATATTTGCTCTAATGTACTTCTCCAATGTTCTATTGCCTTAGAAATACTTCTTTGTATTTTAGTTGGTTTGTTTTTGTTTTCTCTAAGGCAGTCATTCTCAAACCACTTACAGTGCTTGTTAAAACAAAAATAGGTGGACACTTCCCCCAGAGTTCAGAGTTCCTGATTCGGTAAGTCTGGATGGAGACCAATAAATTTATGTATTTAACAAGTCCCAACCGATGGTGTCAGGAGGGGGGACAAATGTTTAGGACCACTCTTCTAGGGGTTAAAACATGCATCTTTAATTTAGCATAATATACATGGAGTTAATATTGTACCACTTCATATAAAATTTACAAACTTAGCCACAGTCAATTTCAATTTAATCACTATGTTTTGTGCTATCATTGCCATATATTTTATATGTACCTATGCAATAAAAAGGTACAATTTTATTATTCTTGACTTAAAGAGTGATTTTTTTCAACAAAATTAAGAGGAAAATGCAAATTTTGTGTTAAACCCCATATTTATCATTTTAGGTTCTCTTCATTCCTTCTTATAGCTCCAAGTTTCTAAAACTTCCTTTAACATTTCTTATAATGCCCAACCTCTAGAATTCTCTCAACATTTATTTATCTGAAAATATCTTTATTTCAATTTCATTTTAAAGAACTTTTTCACTGCATATGAACTTTTGGTTGAGAGTTTGTTTCCAGAATGTTAAAGACGTCATTCCACTGTTTTCTTGCCTCCATTGTTTCTTATGAGAGATCCCATCATTATTCTCTTGAATGTTAAGATGTCTTTTTTCTCAGGCTGTCTTTAAGATTTCCTCTTTATCTTTTGTTTTCAGTCATTTGGCAATGATGTGCCTATATAATCCAGTAGTTTGGCAATGATGTGCCTGCATGATTTCTTTTTCTTTAATTGCTTTTGCTCCTTATTATGGATCATATTTTCCTGTCACTTCCCATATCTCTTAATTTTTATTGTATGATGGCCCTTGTGGATGATATGTTGTAGAGACCTGAATTATGCCATCTTCTTTTAAACAGTGTTGAGTTTGTTCTGGCAGGCAGTTAAATAGCTAGGGATCCTTTAAGTTCTGGTAGGGCAGGTCTCTTATGGTTTTGAACATAATCTTGTGGTGTGGATATGATCCTTTCTTCGGAAGTATGGCCTTTCAGGGATCTCAATGGAATGCCTCAAGTGCTCAGTGAAGTCTCTCAACTCTAGATGCACTAGAGGCTAACATTTCCTAGCACTACACATCCTCTAATATCTCCATTCAGCTTTCAGCTCCACTGCAGATGATCTCTGGTAGGTCTCGTGGAGTTTTGCCCTGCCAAAGCCGAGCTCAGCCTTCAGCCAAGGACCCATGGTTAATACCCCACAGATTTCTGGGATTCCCCTCTTTTAGAGTTCCCTTTTCTCTGATACCCTGCCCTGCAAATTTCAATCACTTCTGCAGCCTGGAATTCTGACCTCTGCCTTCTCAACTTAGTGAGACTATCACTCCACTTGGGCTCTAATTTTCTACACTATGGCTGGAAACCATCTCCTGGAAGAATGCTATGAATTCACATTCTATGTTAGCCTTCTCTCAAGGATCACAAACTTTCACTGCCTTTTTCCCAATGCTTAGAAATAGATGCTTCATATACTTTGACTGGTTTTATAGTTGTTTATGGTGGGAGGAGTCTAGTATCAGTTTCTCCCTTATAGTTAGAAGCAGAAGTTTGAAAGTTGTTTGTACTTTTATGTAAAAATTTTATGACTGACTCGCTGCAAGTGTATTTGCTGAAAACAATGCAATAGGAACTGAAGCTTGTCTCACTGCCACCTCTGCTTCTCTACTCATCTGCAAGTTCTACCTCTACTTACAGCTGGGGTTCTAATGTGACTTAGACTAGGCAGCTAAGGCTTTGACTCCTGCTGTGTTTTACATTTTTTTTGCAAGAGTTGCCATCAATTAAAACTTTAGGAAGTTTGACATAAAAATCCAGGGTTCTTCTTTTGTGATATGGAAAGATTCCGTTGAGTTCAGTGAGCATTCCTACACAGCAATAGTAGACTGTAGCAAAGTAGCAGTTGCCATCTTTGGAGAGGACGTGTGTTTTCTGTGGGCTGTAGTTCCAAGCTGGTCCATTTTACCCAATTTTTTGTCCATCTGATCTCTGTAGCTATTTGCTTGAGTGACCCTCAGCATGTTGGAAGAGAATCTCACAGATAGGCAACAGGCCCACTATATCCAAACTGATCCCCCCCATCACTGCCATGTTCCCCAAGACAGCTTCATTCTAGTGAAAGCATCTTATTTGCCAGAGTATCTTCTGGGGACGGAAATATTTCACTAAGGAAAATAAATAAAAAGGGAACAGGGAGCAGAAATGTGGAATCGAGGTCAGTTTGTGCCCTGGTCCTCATGCAGGTAAAAGTTCATTGATAAGTGGTCAGCGCAGCCAGGCTGTCTGCTCTCATTCTCATTCCAAGGTTAAGATGTATTTATGCCTTTCAGTCAACAGACTTCTCCCTTGTTTAAAAGCTTCTCAGATCTTGCTTTTCTGGAATCTATTGGCCCTGTTCTGAATTTTATACCTATCATTTTGCTTAAAAACTCAAAGAAATGAAGAA
Organism: Myrmecophaga tridactyla; assembly: GCA_004026745.1. Classification (NCBI taxonomy): domain Eukaryota; kingdom Metazoa; phylum Chordata; class Mammalia; order Pilosa; family Myrmecophagidae; genus Myrmecophaga; species Myrmecophaga tridactyla. The sequence continues at coordinate 53,653 of PVIY010014286.1, read as the reverse complement.
CCATAATTGTTTTGCTTATGTAATAGGGAAATGGTCTTTGTATTTTATAATCAAAACTATACTTTTAATGTATGTGTGTTTGAACATCTATTGTCTACCCCAGAAAAGCCAAGTTCTTTAATCCTCATTCAATATTGCTGGGTGGAAGCTTTGTGATCATGTCCATGGAGATGTGATCCACCCAATTGTGGGTGGTAACTTTTGATTAGGTAGTTTCAGTGGAGATGTGGAGATGTGTCTTCATCCATTCAATGTGGGGTTGCTTACTGCAGCCCTTTAAGAGGGAACTATTTTGGAAAAAGCTTTAGAGCCAACGCAGCCAGTAACCTTTGGAGATGAAGAAGGAAAATGTCCTCCAGGGGAGCTTCATGAAACAAGAAACTTGGAGAGAAAACTAGCCGATGTTACCAAGTTCAACTATGTGCCTTCCCAGTTGAAAGAGAAACCCCGAACGTCACTGGCCTTTTTGAACCAAGGTATCTTTCCCTGGGTGCCTTAGAGTGGACATTTTATAGCCTTGCTTAATTTGGACATTTTCAAGCCCTTAAAACTGTAAACTTGCAATTTAATAGATTCCCATTTTTAAAAGCCATTCTGTTTCTAGTATATCGCATTTCAGCAGCTTGCAAACTAGAACAAATACTAATGAACGTGTTTTAGATACTTATTATATACCAGGCACTCATAAGCATCTTATATGGAACTTTATCCTTGACAGCAATCATATGAAGTAGGAATGAATGTTATCCTCTTTTTACAGATGAGTATGTAGAGGCACAAAGAGGCTAAATACCTTGTCTGAGGTCCCATGTCAAATAAATAGTGAAGCTGAAATTTGAAATACCTGAATTAGACCCGAGGGCTAACCAGGTTGTGTCCTCTGGCTCCCATAATCTAGTGGTTACAAGCAGGAGTGTTAAATCATGCTGCAGATGGCCCACCCACCACTAATCTAGCAGGTCCCTGGACTGCAAAATCCAGAAGGTCTTACATACCTAGACATGCTTTCTGACTCAAGTACTTTCTATGAGGAGGAACCACATTTAAAAAAACAAGCAAATCATAACCCTTTAGTGTAGCAGTCAACAACACGCAGAATAAACCACAAAATGTCACAATAAAATATGCAAATCACATAAGAAGTAAATACCACCCGCTGTGCTCTGCACTGGCCTTGCAGCCCTTCCCTATGTGTTGACCTCACCGTTTTCAGGGGCTTGAATAAAACCCCTGTTGTGTTCTCATGGCTATACAACCCTGGAAAGGCTTAGCTGAAAAGACCAGGTAATCCTGGAGGAGAATTTTCTCTTCCACCCAGGGCCATGATACATTAAAGCTAGAATGGACCCAGGAAGACATTTTGTCAAGTCCTCTCACTTTGCAGATAGGGCAACTGATGTCCAGACATAGGAACTGATTCCCCAGCTAGTAAGCTGGTGATGGCACAGTTGAGCCCAGAAACCATGCCACCCCACTCTCCAATACAATGTTCTTTGCACAGCATCAGGGGGCTTTCTCTTAGTAGGCCTTAAAGGTTTGCTCATAATATGACCCCACTCTACCTTCTGGCTGCAGGAGGTGAGAGAGAGAGAGAGAGAGAGAGAGAGAGAGAGCAATGAATACAGGAAAAACAAGCAGGCAGTGGGAGAAGAGTGATGACTCAATCAAGAGCTAAAACACGGAGTTATAAAAAAATAGATCTAACTTTTTCTCTTCTATTAGCACCCAGACTTTCACAGAAATTTCCAAGCTGTCTTTAGGAATTGGAAATAAGGGTAAAGAGAGGATATTATTTTATTTTGTTGGTTACTTCTTTAATGATTGGTGCCAGGAAGCCATGGAATTAAATTGGAAGGGTCCTCAAGGGAACACACTATCTAGTCTATTTAACACCTCACTTGTTTCTGTACTTTACTAGGCACCTGCAGCTTGAAGCTCTTTCATGTGTAATGTCTCATTGTCATAAATATGCACCGATTTTCCTGAGGTTGTATAGCTGAGTTCAGATATAGGATGCGGAAATTGCATTTTCAATTATCCCTTCTACGGACCTGCAACCATCAAATAAAATATGTCTAAATTTAAGGGAAAAGTCAGTATGGGGAGGCAATTTGGAGTAGTGGACAGAACTGGGATGTTCTACCCATAGACAAATATAGGCTCATTAGTTATATTACTATGGCCAGCTACTCAACTTCCCTAGACATTAATTTTCTTATTTGCAAAATAATAACAATGTTATCTGCCTTGTTGGACCAGTCAAAAGATCAAATGTTTATCTTTTACATTATATAAAATCGTTTGCATGTAGTAAATGTTCAATATATGTTAATGCTTGGTCTCTCCAATTTACTGGGTTGACACTGAAAGCATTCAAGTGTAACAAGAACAAAAGATCTATACTCACTAGATATAACAATATTAACAGAAATACTTAACCATGACTGCAGAATGCCCACTCATCAGACCTCTCCATGATGTAGTATTTTGTTCTATTTTCATGACTTTTTAGCTATTCCTATTGACATACAATTTGGCAGAATATGGCTCTTTAGCCTTTACTATCTCCCTATTTTTCTCCAAATCAGAAATCATTCAAGTAAATTTTGCCTCTACTAACTTTGGGATGTTAAGTTAGCATGTGTATGGGATTTAAAGAGAGAATAGTTGAAATGAATGAATACTGTAGATGGGTCCTTCTTCGGAGGTCATAGACCTTGGGACTCATTGTCAGTAATATGCTTATGAGTTGAAGATTTTGGAAATTGGAAAACAGAGTTCCAAGAGGTTAAGTTGTGCATGTTAGTGATAAAGCATAAATTGTAGTTAAAAGTAAGGATTTCTTTTATGTATTTGAAACCACAGAAATGATCATAAGTGGAAGTATTTAGTAGACTGCCAAAAAATGAGTATAATGAATTGTAATCAAACTTATCATAGAAGATCTTCTGTTGAGTCTGCCCAGCTTTCACCTCATCCCTTTACTGAGAACTATCCATACACCCAAATGGATGGGCTTTTGTAGCTGTAGTTGCACTGACATCTTTACTGGTTACAGATGATTGGATCAGAAAAGAACATTTGACCTGATCTGTACCAATGGGATTTTTTCCTAGGGGGTTGGACCTAAGGTAGTATTAACCTGTTGTTGAGAGTCTTGCTGGCAGGAGGCGATGTGGTTCTAGGGCTTGGCTGGTGATGTTCCACTGTGTGCAAAGAGAGAGAAAAGTAAATGATATGGAGAGAGAAGTGAAGGCAAGTGCCCCTGCAGTCCCAGGAAAATTGCCAATAGGCCACTTGGCCCTTACCTATTGCCCAGTCCCTATTTCTTTTCCTTGGAGCCTCAGGTTAGTTGAATTCTGTGAGATACACCTGGAGCCTTTCAACTAATTCTCGTTTTCATACATGCTGGTCTGAGTCTATTTCTGTTACATGTACAAAAAATCCCATCTTGTCTGCGATTATTAAGTGGTTGAGATTATTATCTGGCCACTGTGTATTGGGAGTGTCTTGTTGAGAAGGATGGGTTTTTCATGCTGTAATTTGAGGGAGTACGGATACTGCTGCAATATAGCTGCACCAGTCTCCTTACTGAAGTTCTGCTGCCATGTCATTCTATTTTCCCTTCCACGTACATGTACTAAAGTGGAAGCTTCTTTAGTGAGATTATTCTCCTGATTCATCTTTTCATCCCCTGTAGCACCTGGTTATTGAATTTGCTGCTTGTGCTTATGTAAAACGAAAAGAAAAAAAAATAAACTTTCTACTTCAATAGTTTTCCATTTGGACAAAACTTCTCTTGCCTTGATTTAGGAAATAATCACATTTCTTTCTCCTTTTTGTTGTAACCAATCTCTCTTCTCAGCTTTGTGTCAATGAGGAGATAGGTTTATTTAGCCAGTAATTTCCACTGCAGAAAATTTTGGTCCCAGATTGCCCAGCAAAAGCAATATGTTCTGTTTTATTTTTATATTACATTATATTTATTTTAATTGCCTTCTCCATCTGGTTGAAGATAGCATTAGGCACTGTATATGTAGAAAAGAAACAAAGAGAAATCTAACCATGTAATAACAGGGATTATTACTTTTAAAAATCATCTAGGGGCATTAAAACCTCCAGGCACAAGGCAAATTCCATAGCCCTCATGGTAGAGACTTCTAGGGGGAGTTGGAAGGGGAAGAGAGATGAAAAGAAATGGGCAGAATCAGGACTCCTGGTGTCCCCTGCAGGCACTGACTGGACCTTGCGACCAGCCCATACCTGGAATCAACCTAGGACAGTGTGGGCCATAGTGCAAAATGATACATGGAATCTCAAGCTCTCTTGAGCACTTTTAAGTTTCCAAAGCTGTTTCAGGAAGACATTAATGCACACTTTCAATCAAATGATTTATTAATAAACTTTAGAAGAGACCCCCATGGGAGAGGTCATTTTCTTCTCATTTCGGGAGATACTTCTGTGAAGCTCTGCTAGCAATTGGAAATCTTCCAAGTGAAGCTGATGGTATTTCAATGGTTTTGCATGCCAGAAACCAGTCCTATCACCAGATGCTTACAGTGGAAGGTGAAGTACTTGGCATCCAGGTCAAGGTCCTTCAGATGGGGGTGATCAGGGATGCTGAATTGTCTGTTCCTACCTTAAAAGCAGAACAAACCCTCAAGAGGAGAGTTTACACCTGAAAGTTTGCCAAAAAATGAGTGGGTGGTGACATTCCCTGACTGTAATCCATTCCTCCTCCCACTCCCTGCAGTCTATCACTTAGGATAGTCTATGTTTCAAAAACACAAAACCCATTTGAAACTGATTTAAGCATATAATGGAATTTAGTGGTTCACATCTGACCAATTCAGGGGTAGAGGGCTTCCGGTGTGGTTTGATGTAAAAGGTGCACCAGATCCTCAGGGGTTCTGTTGAATTGAGGGCCCTCTGTTCACCTCAGGTGCCAGCTCTTTTCCTCAGGCTGGCTCCTCTTAATTTCTGAAATGGTCCCATAGCAGTAAACATCCTTCTGTCATGCTGGTCAGAGGAAGAGAGAGCATCTTTCCTAGTGCTTAATAAGAGCACAGAAGCATTTTCCCATGGCACCCCAAGGAAAAGCCTCCCTGCCTTGGCCCTTGTACTCACCTCTAAGTGAGCACACTTACTGGGAAGGGGTGGCTGGACTTTGCAGATTGGCTTAAGCCAATTAGAGCTCCCCCTTGGAACAGAGTGCAGCCACTGGCACCGGGAGTGGAGCTGTTCCTTAAAGGAAATCTGGGATACTGTTATTATGAAAGAGGGGAAATGGATACAGATGACAAAATCCCACCTCCATGTGTCTAAAGCCATGACGAGGGCCACTGCCCACCCCTCTGCCCTAAATGGACCCCTTCATCTGATAGTTATTACTCTTAATTTCAATTTAAGCATGTTTTACAGAACAATTAAAGAATACATATAACAAGAAAGGACAGTTAGTGTTCATTAGGTAGTAGTGGTGGTGAGGGCTTTGTGTTGAGGTCTGATAGGAACTGTCCTTGAAAGGGCATGCTAAAAGCAGGCTGTCATAGACACTATTGATGTCCCATGCACATCCCTTTCACAACACTGCAGGACTCTCCCAGATGCTCTAAGTGTTGGCTGCTAACAGCTTACAGTTGCCCCCACTTCTCTTGAGAACTGCCCATGGCTGGTAGGAGCCACCTTGTCCAGTAAATTATGCCTAGTTCACTTCTCTCTGTCCTTCAGCCAATAGCTAATGAATGGAGCATAAAAACCCAGCTCCCTTTTCTCAGTTTGGACAAATCTGTGGTGCAGTTTATCTCCTGAGACCCTGTGGCTCAGTCCAAGGCTACATTTTACCTGCAAACACCTCCATGCACAGCTCTTTGCCCTGTTTTGTTTTGTTTTTAGGTCTACTGTTTTGTGTTGTGCAGTTCCATGGATTACATTTATTTATGCTAGTTAAGCATATTTAACCACTGTTAATTACATTCATGATGTTATGCTACCAGCACCATCATCCATTACCAAAACTATTCCTTCATTTCAAATACAAACTGTACATTTTCTGATTTAAATCCCAATTACCTACCCCCATCCCATCCCCTGGTAACCTATATTCTAGATTCTGATTTTATGAGTTTGTTTATTCTAATCATTTCGTGTTGGTGAAATTATACAATATTTGTCCTTTTGTATCTGGCTTACATCACTTAACATGATGTCTTCAAGATTTATCCCCATTGTTGCATGTATGAGAACTTCATTCCTTCTTATGGCTGAATAATATTCCATTGTGTGTATATGCCACATTATGTCTATCAAATTATTGGTTGAAGGACACTTGGGTTGATTCCATCTTTTGACAATTTGAATAATAAACATTGGTATGAAAATGTCTGCTTACTAGTGTATAGAAACACTATTGATTTAGATGTGTTGATTTTGTACCCTGCCACTTTGCTGAATTCTTTTATTAGCCCTAGGAGCTTAATTGTGGATTTTTCAGGATTTTCTGTATATAGAATCATGTCACCTGCAAATAGGGAAACTTTCTTTTGGAAACTTCTTTGTTTCCAATTTGAATGTCTTTTATTTCTTTTTCTTGCTTAATTGCTCTGGCTAGAACTTCCAGTGCAATTTTGAATAATAGCGGTAACAGTGGGCATCTTTTTGTCTTGTTTTCTGATCTGAGATGGAAAGCTTTCACTCATTCATTATTAAAGGTGATGATAGATAGGGTTTTCATAGATGTCCTTTATCATATTGAGGAAGTTTCCCTATTTTCCTAGTTTTCTACATGTTTTTATCAAGAAGGGGTGCTAGATTTTGTCACATGCCTTTTCTACATCAATTGTGATGGCCTTATATTTTTTTCCCTTCGTTCTGTTAATGTGATATATTAGTTGATTTTCTTATGTTGAACCACTCTAGCATACCTGGGCTAAATCCCACTTCATCGTGGTGTATAATTCTTTTCATTTGCTGTTGGACTTGGTTTGCTAGTATTTTGTTGATTATTTTTATATTATATTCATAAAAGATAATGATCTGTAATTTTCTTTTCTTGTGTTTTCTTTATCTGGCTTTGGTATGAGGGTGATATTGGCCTCATAGAATGAATTAGGATGTGTTCCCTCCTCTTCAATTTTTGGGAAGGTTTGAGCAGGATTGGTGTTAATTCTTCTTGGAACATTTGGTCTTGGGCTTCTCTTTGTTGAGAGGTTTTTGATTATTGATTCAACCTCTTTACTAGTTTTGGTTTTTGAGATCTTCTATTTCTTCTTGAGTCAGTGTAGGTAGTTCATATGTTTCTAGAAATTTGTCCTTTTCACCTAGGTTATCTAATTTGTTGGTGTATATTTGTTCATATCATCCTCTTAAAATCCTTTTTATTTTGTGGGATTGGTAGTAATGTCTCCCCTTTCATTTCTGATTTTATTCACACCTGCTCTTTTTTATTCTTTGTCAGTCTGGCAAAGGAGTTGTCAATTTTATTGACCTTTTCAAAGAATCAACTTTGGGCTATTTTTATTTGCTCTTGTGTTTTTTTTTTATTTTTTAATTCTCCATTTCATGGATCTCCATTCTAATCTTTGTTATGTCCTTTCTTCCAGTCACTTGGGTTTAGTTTGTTCTTCTTTTCCTAGATCCTCCAGTTGTGAAATTAGGTCTCTGATTTGACATCGTTCTTCCTTTCTAATGTAAGCATTTAGAGCTATAAACCTCCCACTCAGCACTATCTTTGTTATGTCCCATACTTGTTGGCATGTTTTGTTTTCATTTTCATTCACCTAAAGATATTTCCTAATTTTCCTTCCAATTTCTTCTTTGAGCCATTGGTTGTTTAAGAGTGTCTAGTTTAATTTCCACATATTTGTGAATTCTCCGATTTTCCCTCTTTCTGATTTCTAGCTTCATTCCATTGTGGTCAGAGAAAGTACACTGTATGATTTTAATTCATTAAGACTTGTGTTGTGATTTAACAAATGGTCTATTCTGTAGAATGATCTGTGTGCACTACAGAAGGATGCCTATTCTGCTGCTGTTCAGTGAAGAGTTCTATATATTTCTGTTAGGTCTAGTTGGTTTATAGTGTCATTCATGTCTTCAATTTCCTGATTGACTTTCTATCTATATGTTCTATCAATTATTGAAAGCAGTGTATTAAAGTCTCCTACTCCTAATGTAGAGCCATTTATTTCTCTCTTCAAATCTGTTAACAGTTGGTTGATATGTTTAGGTTTCTGCCATTAAATGCATATATATTTATAATTTTTATGTCTTCTTGTTGAGTTGAACTTTTATCAGTATATAAAGATCATTTTTGTCCCTCATAGCAATTTTTCACTTAAAACCAATTTTATCTGATATTGCTATAGCTACCCCACTTTTGTCTTGGTTATTACTTGCATGGTATATTTTACCCATCATCCTTTCACTTTCAATCTACTTCTGTCTTTGAATTTAGGTTGAGGCTCTTGCAGACAGAATCTAGTTAGGTGTGCCAGTTTGAAAGGATAATGTACCCACAGAAAAACCATGTTTTAATCCTGATTCAATCTTGTGGGGACAGCCATTTATTTTAATCCTAATTCAATACTGTAGGGCAGACAATTTTGATTAGATTATCTCCATGGAAATGTGCCCAATTGTGGATGTGACCCACATTTCCCACCCATTCCAAGTGGGAAAAATATATCACCCTGTCCTCTTACCTTTTTTTTTTTTTAATTTGCATGTGGGCAGGAAGCACCAGGGATCGAACTCCACACCTCCAGCACGGCACGTCGGAGCTCTGCCTGCTGAGCCACAGCAGCCACCTATCTCTTACCTTTTTTTCATGCTTGTTACCACTTATATCTTTGTATATTGACATTTCAAGCCACAAATTTATCGTTACTTTTTATGCATTTGCATTTTAACACCTGTGGGAAGCAAAAAGTGGAGTTACATTCCAAAAAATACAGTAGGATGGTAAAGGCATTTATAATTACCCAAATGTTTACCTTTACTGCAGGTCTTTATTTCTTTATAAAATAAAGCCTCTTCCTCCCACTCTTCTTTGGATACTGTACAGTGTTCTGTTGAAGTCGGTCTGGTGTTTTGATATAGTTGATTCAATCAGTTTCTGCCTATTTAATAGTTGTTTTGATTGAAGAGCTGATTTCTGGAGCTTCCTGCTTCACTATCTTCCACAATTCCTAGACTCTTTGCCCTTCCTTTTGATTCCCTTACTCCCTTACAGCTTTTTCCTGAAGAATACAACCTCAATAAATTATATCACCTGGATCTCCGTCTCAGGCTCTGATTCTAGAAAATCTGATGTATAAGAGAGGCCACTTGATATAGAAGGGGAAAATACAAACATAGACAAATAAACAAATGGAATAGGAATCAGAAACCTTAGTTCCAGGTGGGTTTGATGAGTTAATGGGTTGCCAGGATCAGAAGGAAGTTGAATTAATTAGGACTATGTTGTTTCTAAGTAACAGAAACTCTTCTAAACTGACTTAAATATAAAAGGGTTTATTACAAAGATGTGGGATGACACAGAAGACCCAAGAACTGCAGGCAAGCCTCAGTAAAAGCCTTCCACAGTACCCTCAGCAGCTGCTCCTCTCCTTCCCTCTTTAATATCTCCACCTGATTCATTGTTTTCTTCTCTATGCCCCAAACTATGTGAGGGAAAACACAGTCATGCCAGAGTTCTGAAAATTTGTCTCTCTTCCTTTAAGGAGATTAGACTGTACTCCTTTGTCACAATTCTGTGTTCATGGAGAAGGAACTCTGATTGGTCCATTTGGTGCAGGTAAGCCCGAACCAATCAATTTTAGCCAGGGAGCAAAGATTTCAGGTGGATGAGGCACTGTAAAAACACATCCTTGGCGCCTGCTCTTGTGGCAACATGAAAAAGAGAGACATAGTTCTCTGAGAAAGTCTATTGGCAGACAAGATTATAATTGAGGCATGAGTTGGCTTCAAAAAAAGGTTTTGCCATTTTAGTCTGCATTTATAAAAGATCAGAGATGGTGGTTTGGGGAGGGAGGGGGACAGGTGCTCTGGGAGGGGTAGATCCTGTGCTCTACACTTGTCAGACAAAAGGTGTGTTCAGTTTTAGGTGCCACACATTAAAGACCTTAGAAACTGGAACTCAGGAAATGGAGGAATGCATATTTATTAAGCACATGACACATAACTAGACTTTAAAATATAGTCTTCAGGTTAGATGGGCTATCTGGAAATATAATCTTATGAGAAAGGGAACTGGGAATGTTTTGACTACAGGAGAGAAGACCTAGAAGTAACAGGAGAGCTGTGTTCAGATATTTGATAAACTGTCATGTGGAGGAGTAAATAAGTTTGTTCTCTGCTGTTCCAGAGGGCAAAAGAAGTACAGTAAATGTCGAATAGAAGCAGATTCAAGCTGAATGGATTATTCAGCTTGCTGATAATAAGGTTGCCCATGTGATGAATAGACTTGCTCCCCAAGTGGTGAGTCTATGCAGTCCCTGGAAATGTCCAAGAAGAGACTGGAGGTTAACAATGGTAATACAAGCGACCACTTCTTGAATACTTCTACCTGCCAGATCCCATGATAGGTGTTTTATAGACATGATCTCAAATCCTCACAATAATCTTGTAAGGCAGAGAAATTATTTCTATTCACAAATGAGATATCTGAAGTCTAGAGGATCTTGCTTAAGATCAAATTACTTATTTGTGGCAGACCCTGACTTTGAACCTAACTCTGTCTAATTCCAAAATGGGGATGTTGCCGAATGGATTCCTGCCTTAGAAGGAGGTTGGATTGGACAACTAACTAATAAGGATCATTACAATTTGGCCTCCGTTTCTTCCCAGTAAAATACATGATCTCTGAAATCTTTACCAAATATAGTATACCATTATTCTAAGTAGGAATTTTTTAGAAGAGACCAGATGTTCTTCCTCAATGAGGTCAGAATAAAAGAAAATAGATCAGTAAAGACTGGCTGGGTTAGGCTGCAGTAATAAACTATCCCAAAAGCTCAATGGCTTAACCCAATAACTCCAGCAGGAGTTGGCAGGGGAGCGCTTCCAATTATAGTCAAGGACTCTGGTTGATGGAGGTTTTGTCTTCTCATGTCCTTGCATGACCACAGCAGCAATGGGTGGAAAGGATGGCAAATGGCCATTGAATCTTGAAATTTCTGCCCAGAAATGATATACATCCCTCCCACTCACATTTTTTTGACCAGCGGAAGCACATGTTAAAAACTAACTTCAAAGGAGTTGAGGAAGTGCAATTGTATCATCAGACCAGAGGGTAGAAAGCTATAAACATGTGGAATTGCACAATAGTAAATATTCAGGGTTAATATTTAAGTTATACATATCATGATTAAGGATTCCTGAAGAAAACTGTTATGAGATAATGTGGGATTCATTCCATGAAAATTTGGGGGTTAATCAATTAGTTCTCATCCTACAAAAATTTTTCAGAAGATGAATCATATTAGTGGTTTTCATACTGTTTCATGGAATGCCTCAGATACTTCCATAGAGAATTAGGGATGGGGTTTCATGTCTCTTCCTTTTCTCTCAGCATCAGCACAATGCTGCTTTCATCTGCTTTATTTGGTGTATGTGTTTGATGGATTTGGGCCTCTCATTATCCATTCATCCCAATTTCCACTTGGAGAATTACTTTCTTCATATTGTGTATAGTCTTCAAGATGTCCTGCCCACCAGTTATAGAGTTACACCAGCCACCCAGGCATAGCCAAGCATGTAATTCAAGCTTACTCAATCAAACTCTCTCTTGCTAGATATTGACTCTTAGGCCTACGACTATAGGGGCAAAAGAAATGGAGAGAGTTCATTCATAGCCACTTTGGTTCCTGCTGTCTTGTATATTCCAAGACTCTTCCTTTTATCCTCCCATCATTCATACAAGGACCCTAATATCTTTCCTGTAAATTCCCTTATGCTTTAGTTAGCTCATTAGTTTCTGTTGCCTATATCAAAGAACCCTAAGTGAGATAACATTTCATTAAGATTTGGTTTTGTGTTTATTTGTTTTTGTTTTTACTTTTTTTACAAAAGTTTCCACTGCTAAAATATGAAAGTTTGGACCAGGGGACTTTAGATGTTGCTTCTAATCCTATGCATTTAAGCTTAAAACCCAACAACAGAATGAAATGTTTATTGCAGATTAGCCAGCTGACTCAGTGCAAACTTCACTGCTGACAGGAACCTCAAAATTAACTGAGGTCAGTGAGATATTCACATAAACAACATCGCGTATGTTTCCCACTGATCTTCCTGGTGCTTGTCTGTGAACTTTAATTCTTTGTTATTATCGAAGCAGTTTAAAGCAGCAGGACTCATAACAATACCCAAGCTTGTAAGTGCTGGGGTGTATGATGTTTTGTGAGCTGAAATCCTCTGCAAAACTCACACTATACTTCTCTGTATAATGGAGGAGAAAGAACATTACCCCTAAGCACTTGCTGAGTGATTGAAGAGCTTTTTTAGGTTTGTGACATTTCTGTACAATGGTGACAACATTTCTGGGTGAATAATTTTTATAATCCTGGTACCACCTCTTCAATCTTCCTGGATGATATTTGTGAATTACAATATGGCTAATGATATAACATTCCTGCCAGATGATCAATAGGAACTACCTGGATCCACATATTTGAGCATCACACACGTGCTTGCTATTTTCGATTGGGACTTAGAACCCAAAGCCATTTTTGGAAAATAATTTTATCTTAGAATTCATAAGCATTGTAGGAAGTAAACTGAAGTGGCCAGTCAGATACATGAAACAAGAATGAACATAGCTTCAAACATGCATTCTTCTCACTAATACTGGCAATTGATATCTCATTGGGGCTGGTTCATGTCTTAGACTTCTCCTTGTGTGTTCTGGGGTGTCTCGCGTTATGTAGGGTGCTGAGGATTAGCGGGTACTTCCTCTGTGATCTACCCAATGTCCTGTTATCCTGTTTATAGGATGGCGCTGTCTTACCATAAACATTTATATTGTCCTGATCATTTTCATTGTACCATGTCTCCACTGCATTCCTCTTGTACGTCTTTCTTTTACAATAGTCTGGACTTTTCCCCTTGCTTTACCCAGACAGATGTTCATTTTATGGCAGTGCTCTCCTGCATCTCCATCCCAATGCCCACTCCTTTCAGTAATTCTCTCCAATTGACTCCCTCTGTCCCCCTCACTTGATTGATAATGTTCTCTTTGATCTACCACCACCCATACTAAGTGGCCCAATGAATTGTTTCTTTAAAACTGGGCATTTCTTATTACTGGCCCAGGAAGGAACATGGTTCCTGCCAGGAAGGACTGGGCTCTGGGCAGAGGACCGTTAGGTAGGATCTCCACATGAGCACTCAAAACTAAATTTTATCTGTGAATTTTGTTTGTTTGCTTTGTTTTCTAACTTTAAAGCCTCATGTGGCTGTAGCAAAGGCAGGGACTAATCTCAAGTGCTAAACAGAAACTCCACTTCTTGTATTTACTGTCCACTCTTCACAGTCTCCAAGTGCAGATTTCTCTTAGAATTAGGTAAGAGAATGGAATAAAGAGTTTCACAGAAGAACAGATTTGTAGAGAATATAGAACAAAGTTCTAGTGGAAGAGAGTTATGGAAGATAGGAAGGAACTAGTTTTCCCCCCAAATTAAAGGAAAATCACATACAGACTCTGGAAGGGTTCAGAGACATTTAAAGACTGTACTCTCTCTCTTTAAGTGCTATTTTCCTTTGCACAGGTTTCCCTCTTTCAACCATATGGAATTCTTTAGCAATGTCCAAGGAGCTATAAACAAAAAATACAAAGAAGAACCCTGTAAACAGAAATTTAAGCTCCCAGACTATGAACAAATCTAGCAAGTTATGTGACAATACTGAAGAATCACTGATGTTCTCCTTGCCTTGACCTTATTGGTTTCCTGCCTTTCTGTAAATGGGCCTGCATAAGCTAGGACCTCAGCCGTCAGCCTCTTTCAGGGGAAAGACAATTGCTCCACCCTCACCCCATTCCTCTATCATTTTCAGTTCCTGGGCACTACAGTATCTCACTACCCCACCAACAACGCTGTCAGCATGGATACACTTCTTACTTCTTGCACCGTGATTCTGCTTGATGGCCTGTATTCTCCTTTCTGCTCCCTCCTCTGTGGCTGCCTGTGCCCATGTGTTGTCCTTCTCCTAGTGGCCTGGAAGCTGGGGCCAGCCCTGGGGCCAGCCTGCCTCTCAGGGAGAGACTGATTTGCTATGTTCTTCACCCTGAACAAGGAGACCTTTTATTTAAAAAGAGAAGATGTTTTATTTCCCCCTGAATTAGAATAATGAAATATTTCTTGTAAACCTGGAAATTAAAATGCAGACAATACATGTCCTTCAATTTCTTTTTATGGGTCTTTAGAGGAGAACCAGGAACAGTTGTAAATATGCATCAGGGTAGCTCCTGGCTGGGAGGTATTGAAGCAGTACCTCCGTTCACAGTATTGCCAAGTGTCGCTGTCTGATTTGTCTCCAAGGGTCCCCTCCCATTTCTCCCCACTCTCCATCTCCCTTCCATCTCCCCACCCTGGTTACACTGACATTGAAACTGGTAAGAAGCATTTTGAGGTGACACTTGAGCAGCTGTGTGATCTGGGATGCATTATAATGTTATATCTCAATTACAATATTCTTGGATTGATACAGAAGGCACTCACAGCCAGGATCCAGCCTTAGGGTGCACTGCCATCTCCTGGATAACCTTCTGTACACTAGACCTGCTGTCATCTCTTCTCCAGCTCCACCAATAGAAAAGCCAGGAGTTGTGGTGGACTTCTATCTTTAGAACCAACGATCTGGGCGTCAGAATACTCTTCTCCTTCCCCTTCAAATTGGAAAGCACCAATTCCTAAAGGAAATGAAAAGGTGTTGCATTGTCATCTTAATTAAAAACAAGTAACTAGGTTGGGGAGGCCACTGGCGCCGAGAGCTGTGATCATTAGTCCCACCTTCTGCTCCCGAGGTTGGTAACAGACGCTGCTTACTGTAATTGAGTGGCTGGCACCAGTAGAATCCTGCCCTCGGGATCTCTGGAAGAAGCAGCAACCTTATTTACACCACTGGAGCAAAAGTCACATGTGTAGGCAGAACACTGGAGTGGAGCCAGCCCTGAGCTCTTCAGCCCTTTTGCTCCCTGGTGATTGTTTATTGAGACTCACCCTGAATGGCATGCTGGTCTAACTACCATATTTTCAGAAAGCATCGAAGATGTGGAAAAGCACCTATGGACTTTTATTTAAACTCCCAAGCATATGAAAGTCAGCACGTACAACTGTGTCTTAGAAGCACAGTGGAATTTTAAAAACACAGCTTTACTGATTAGAGCAGGTGAGTTGTCAGGTGTTACTGGAAGAACAAAGTATATTTGGAAAGACATCAGACTGTTCATCATGAAAAAGAATGGTGTAACAGATTTCTCTACCAACAGCTTTCTTTTGAAAAAAAAATCTGCATACAAATAAATAAGAGAATATTCTCTTTAAGTGAATTAATTGCTTTCCATTAATTAACAACTGCTTAGATTAAATTTGAATGTCCTTCTGTATCAGAAGTTCTTATCTTTTGGAAAGGGGTTACAGACGCTTTGAAATTCTAAGAATCTGAAATTGTATGTATCCTTTACCCAGAAAAAATGCATTCACCTGGAGCCAGATTTCTGGTATCAGGAATAGATAATCTCATGGGAGAGCGACTGTTTCAAGTTTGTTAAAGCTGCCAGAATGGAATATAGCTGAAATGATTTGGCTTTTTAAAGGGGGAGTTATTGAAGTACAACTTACAATTCTAGACCATGAAATGTCCAAATTAACGCATCAATAAGAGTATACCTTCACTCCTGAAAGGCTGATCACTTTGGGGGTTTCTCTGCCACACGGGAAGTCACACAGCAGCAGCTGCTGCTCCTTGGCTCCCGAGTTTCATTGCTTTCAGCTCTGGTTCCAGTGGTCTCCTCTCTGAGCTTCTGTGGGCTCTCACTTATCTTCTCCAGGGCAAACTCTGGATTTCATCTCTTAGCTTAGCATCTCCATACATCTGTCTTGGTTTCATTCCCCTGTTCTCTGTGTTGGTTCTCCAAGCATCGCCACATGTCTGCACCTCGGTGTCTGCTCTCTGTGTCGGATATGAGCTCTTTCTCTCTCCGTGAGTTCCCTTAAGGACTCTAGTAAATTAAGACCCACCTTGAATGGGTGGGACCACAACTCCACGGAAACTATCTAATCAAAAGGTAGCACCTTAAACAATAGGTCAGCCCTCCCAATATTGGATTAGGATTAAAATAACATGGCTTTTCTGGGACACATAACAGTTTCAAACCAGCACAGTGACCCCTGTCATTCTCTAGCAAGAAGCCAGTAAGACTTGGAGAATAGGTCATTGCAAAAAGAGGAGATTGGGAACCTTCCCTGATAGAGATGATGAAATGAAATGCTTCAAGACTCTGTCCCCCATAAAAGCTTTGAAAAACCAGCAAGAACTGGTGAAACAACTTTCTCAAATCTCCTGAAAATAGCTAGAGGACTGAAGTAATGGCAAAAAAACAAAAAACAAGGATACTCAAAAGCAGTAAGATCTTGTGTTGCTCTGGCTGGCTCCTCTGCCATCCCTCACAAGCTTTGCACAGAACTGGTAAATGCTTCCAGTTGTAGATCATCAGTTCTTGTTCTGAAGGGAGAAGAGTGACCCTCATGCACATATTGGGAACATGTATGTCTGGCTCAGTCTCCCTGGTGGCCTGAGGAACTCACCATCCAGAACTTGCCTTGACATAGAGGGCAATTCCCAAAGCTCTCCTACTGGGAGGCCCCTAAGCAGACCAACAGATGTATTATGGTCAAAAGATATATTTTTTTTGACAAAAGATGTATTTCTTTTCAGAAGGAAAAGAAAGAGAGAAAGGGGCTGTGACAATAGTCAAAGAAATAATGGTTGAAAATTTCCCAAATTTAATGAATGTACACATCCAAGACACTCAATGAATTCCAAACAGGGTAAACTCAAATAGACCCATGCCATAGCATATTATAATCAAACGTCAAATGCCTAAGAGAGTTAAGCATTTGCAGTTCTGAAAGCTGCAAGGGAGAAGCAATGTTTCACATACAAGGCAGCCTCATTAAGATGAAATGCTGATTTCTCATCGGAAATCATGGAGGCAAGAAGACAGTGGGAAAACATATTTAAAAGGCTGAAAGCAAAACATTGACATCCAGAATTCTGTATCTGGCAAAACTGTCTTTCAAAAATGGAGGATAGTTAAGACAGTCCCAGAAAAACAAAAACAAATCTGCTTTAGAGAAGGGATCCAGAGGAGAGCCCATGGAAGCCCAGGAATTTCTCTGTGGTCAGCCAAGGAAAAAAGCCAATAATAGGGAAAGGGAAAACAGGAGATTCTTTCTAGAGGAGGGAGACAAACCCCCCTCTTCCTGGTGACATCAGTGAGATTCGGGCCTCAGAGTAAGGGCAGAGGCCCAGCAGACAGGAAAGATGCAGAGGTCCACTGCCCAATGTGTTTTGTAATGAGCTTCTTATCCATACTCTGTCTCTCTCCCCAGCCTGGCTCCCATGCCAGCAGTCTTTCCTCTTCAGTGATGCCATTGAGAGACATCTTACTAATCCTAGAATAACAGGAAGATGAGAAACCAGGAGACTGAAGAGGGAATTTGGAGAATATCTGACCATTAAAAATCACATCAGACATACCCTGGGCAAGGCAAGTCAGCACCAGGGAGGATAGCTGGGCAGGTCAATATACTCAAGAGTGATTGTTTTAATATTACTCCATGGGAAAAATTCCCTTTCTGTATTTCATAGTTTCCCATAAGAGCTGGAGCTGTGGTATTAATAACTAGTCTTAATTCCTTACATTTATGGAGCATTTACTCTGTGGCTGGGGGAGTCTAGGGTGGGCAAGTGATTCGGGCCTGGAAAATTAACAATGTTCAAAGATTTATAAATATCCCTTATTTCATTCTCCAACAGCTATATCAGTTAGGTCCTCATTTTATCAGTAAGGAAGTTGAAATACAAACAGATTCAAGGTCTTGCCCCAGGTACATAGCCCAGAAGTAAACAAGCTGAGCTTTGGACCCAGGAAGTGTGGGTCCAGAATTTTTGCACTTAACACAGCCTGATAGTATCTCACATATGCAAAACCAGGGAATGGTCCAAGATTAATTACCTGAAGAATTTATATAAGGACACAGAGACACTGTTGTTACAATTAAGTGGACAGTATGAGTAAAAGGACTTTGGCTTTGATTTGGGGGAACCTGAGCCTAATGTTGGATGCATGCCCAGTGCACAATGCAGGAAATAAATTGTTTTGCTTGCTTTCTGAATATTGGGTATTCTGACTCTGTTAGGGTGAATCTGAGACTTGCACAAAAGTCCTGCACTTTTCCTGGCATGCTGGCTTCCTTCCAGTGTGAGCAGCCTGACTTTATTCCTCCGCTTCCTATCTGTGTGGTTTGGGGGAGCTCTAGTAGGATCCTAGAAAGAAAACAGAAAGTGCTTCAGAACTACAAGGAAATTGTGAGGAGGGTGGGATTTCCAGGCCCACTTCCCTTCCTCTCCCTAAATCAGCGGGCATGTGACCCAGTCCTGGGTAAACAGCCTACCCTAAACCTCCTGTCCCAAGGAGGCTCAATCAGTCCCTATTTATTGGAACTATTAGAAAGGAGAAGCACTTTTTTCTCCCGGGTTGCAGAAAAGAGAGAATACCGGCTTGGAGATGCTATGAGGGTCACTTTGCCCCCAAATAAGAAGAGCCTGCGTCAATAAAATGAACAGAAAAAAAACTTTTGCAAAATTAAAATCACTAAGCCCTGATAACATCTTTGAAACCCCTGGATTCTTCTGTTCCTGAATTCTCTTTGGACCTTTCCGTTACATGAACTAATTCCTTTTTTTGTTGTTTAATATAGATTATTCTGGACTGCATTTCCTTGTATCGAAAGATTCTTATCTAATATGCCAGGGGTCCTTGGAAGAAGACACACCCCTCAGTCCCGGGTCTTAAAACTCCATTTCTTCCACAGCAGGGCCCTAGGGTTTACTTCCTATCATCGATACAGCCGCTGACATCAGATGCTGGATTTTTCTGAAAGGTGACAGTCCAGAGACAACTGGGATGTATCTTGACTGAAGATTTAATCCCAGCCTGTTCTTCTCTGCTCTGAAGGAGGGTTTGTTCAGGTTTATCCCTCCTCCACTGCTCCCTCTAACCCCTCATGTCCCCCACCCACTCTCTAGCCAACAACCCCAATCCCACATGCTGACTCGTTAGGTTATTTTTAACTATAAAAGCATAATTGCGTGAAAAATCCATGGTTTATATTGGGATGTCAGATTAAAGAATGTGTCTGGCATGGCTCATACACCATTTCCAAGTTCTGTTCAAGCTTGAAGACAGCTAGGTGAAACCTTCCTCAGCCCCTACCACCCCATCATTGCCCACTCCCCAGCTGGGTTCATTGCATATCTTTGTTCAGTTACCTCCTTGCACATGATCTCCATTTTAGTGCTTACCATTATATGAAATGTTTGTTTGATTTTCTGTATTTTGAATTTGACTTTAGAATCCTTGAGGGAAGAGACTTTTGTCTTTTCACCTTCTACCATACTAAGTTAGAAACCCTGCAGCGGGGCATAGCAATCTATGTTTTAACAAGACTTCTGTGTTGCTAACATTGGAGAACCACTACTCTAGCATGTATAGTCCTAGGACCAACAGTAATCGGCATTATCTGGGGGTTTCTTAAAAATGCAAAATTTCATGACCAACTACAGACCTATATTGTGGTCCAAGAATCTGTCATAACAAGCTTTCCAGGTGATTTGTTTGTGAACTCTAAAGCAACACTTTCAAAATTTTCATGTGTATCAAATTACCTAGAGAATTTGTTGAAATGCAAGTTCTAATGTCGAAGAATCTGCATTTATAGCAAACTCCCAGGTGAAGCTGATGTTACTGGCCCACGGACTACACTTTGAGTAGCAGGATCCTAGAGAGAAAACAGAAAGTGCCTTCAGAACTGCAGGGAAATTATGAGGAGGGTGGAATTTCCAGACCCATTTCCCTTCCTCTCCCTAAATCAGGCAGAGAAATTAAGGTTTTTTCTGATTTGTATATCTTGCTTCAAGGTAAATTTTATTTGAAAAAAGAGTTCATGCTGTAAAGGAAATCTTTTAAACAACTGTCTTACGGAAAAGTCAACCTTTAAAGTGATAGACTCACAAACCTAATTATAAAGCAAATGTCATAGGGTAAGTTAGTGTATGTGCAACAGCAAACTGGTAGATATTATATCTTTGATTTTTTAAAAACTTTTACCAAGTTTCCATATTGAATGAAGCTTTGAAATGACTTATGGTGAGATTGAATTGAAGGTTTCTTGTGACTACAGGCCCAATTTAAAGACAGAAAAGAAACCTTAAGTTTGAAATGAATTTCTAAGTGATGATTCTGTATTTCCTACTTCCTGAGCCCAAATGGCTCCTTATTTTTGTTTATATTGCTCCCTTTCTGACATCTGTGGATTCCTAAGTTCATTTTCAACATTGCTCTATTACACCTTTCTAGGTAGGGATGCAACAAAGATGACTTAAAACAAGTTCTTGGGCGGCTGCTGTGGCTCAGCAGGCAGAGCTCCGACCTGCCCGTGCTGGAGGTCTGGAGTTCGATCCCTGGTGCCTCCTGCCCATATGCAAATTTAAAACAAAAACAAAAACAAGTTCTCACGATCTCAAAATACCAGTTTTCCTAATAAGCCACTCACAGTAATTTCAACCTTCCTTTTTCCACACCTCTATATTCAAATGGACCCCACATCGAATCTTTCTGGGTAACACCTCTGCTCTCTTTCCTTTTGTTTGCCTTTCTATAGCCATCAACTCATCTTCGGTCCATTTCGGTGTATGCGTGCACAGTATAGTAGTTTCTGAACTGTTTTGCCTCCTATTTCTTGCTCCAACTGCCTCACTCTAAATCATTCTTCCAGACTAATCTTCAAACAACACACGCTTCACTTACTCCCCCTATGCAAAAGTACTGATGGCTCCCTGGAGCATACAGGATAAGGTCTCAACCTCTGTTGGACATTCAGGCCCTTTAAAAACTTGATCCCAACCTGCTTCACCTTTTTAGGATTCTCTACCTGGTCAACTGCATTTTTGAGAGTTCAGCCCCATGAGTACACATTACTAACTGCCTCCTCTGCAAAGAGGGCATTGCTTTTGCATTCTCTATGTAAAGAGAAAGAATTCTGCTTATCTTTGACTTGTACCATTATTTTGGAACTGGCTTTCACAAATGCATTATTTTGTTTTGTTTTCATGGGCAGGCACCGGGAATCGAAACTGCATCTCTGGCAGGGCACGATAGAACTCTGCTTACTGAGCCACCGTGGCCTGTCCACAAATGCATTTTTAAAAGATAAAAAAATTCTCAGAAAAATCATAATAAGAGCTCCACGAGAAAAGAATGCTGAAGTAGGATAGGAGTTGATACACCCGCCATTAAAGTTCTTAGGAGCTGTATTTTTTTTTTATTACTTTAAATAAATGAACTAAAAAAGAAATAAAAATCCTTTTTCAGAGTAGCTAAGAGTATGCAATCTTGATTATAATAGAGTGGAAAACAGTAATAAGTGGCTATTATTGTCTCATAAAGTCTAATTGTCATGCCAAATGCTTCAATATTTACAAGCCCATAAAGGCTAGTCTGTACCTTCAAGAGGAGGTCCAACCGGAAATGCATAGTTCTCACAACGTAAAAGTCTTGTCTGAATCAGATTCCACAGGTTCTAGAGGAAAGTCTTTCTGTCCATTCACATTGGTAATTCTCAGGCATAGTCTTAATGTGAAATAATAACAATACTTTTATTAAAGGTCATTATAGTAAATTAAGAATTTAATATTTTTGGTAATAATTCCAAAGGGAGCTGTCTTACATTGGGTTTCCCAGAGGCAATTCCAGAAGTGAAGTTTCATGTGCAAGTGATATTTTAAGGAGTTGCTCCCGAGAGAAACTGGTAAGGGAGTGGGAGGAGCAGGACAGAACAGGGGAGGGAGCCAAGCAAGGGTGCACATTCAGGGAAAGTCCTTTGGAGGGTAACTAAAGCTTTATCCCACAGGATCTCTGGAATAAGTTACACCTCACAGTTTTCCCCAACCCAAGCAAAGCAAAGGATCTGGGCTTCTCTACAACTGGAACCATCAGAGTCATTCCTGATAAGGGGATGGGGGTTCCTTACGGTAGAAAGTAACTCTCAGACATTTCACCTCCCTGTGACTGCAGGTAAGGTCCATGCAGTAGCCCAAGGGAAAGTGTCAGAGAAAGGGTAACATAGGTGCCAGCTGTTGGAGGCAAAATGTGCATCAGAGATGGAGGGGCGTGCACAGCGGCAGCACGAGGGAACTGAGGGCCTGTGGGTTGAGCACTGACAGTGTCCACTAGATGGTACTTCTGAAATCCTAGAATCAGAAAATTTCTATCTCAATAAATGATTTGATCAGTCGATAATTATTAAGAACTGTGTGACCATGGGCATATTTCTTAACTTCATTTTTGTTCCGGTTTCTTCATCAAATAAAGTGACTAGCTCATAGGACTTTTAAGAGTATTACATGAGGTACTTATACACATGAAGTTTTTACATCACTATGCGTACTAATAGAATTAATAATTATTTTTAATTTTTAAAAAACTCTTTTATAGTTAGTATTGCAATTTTATATACTTAGGCAATAGGCTCCTCTTAGTGCCATAATAAATTATGTCAGATTCAAATTATACATACGAGATAAGAATAACATGGTGGTGAGATGAAGAATATATTTGCAGTAGCATTTCAGGAGATTGGTAAATTGCATAAGAAGAAAAGAAAGAAAAAGTAGACTTGGTCATATATTGTAGAAACAAAACTGTAACTTATTTTGACCCAGCAATAGAAAAAAATTATCATTTTGTTCCACTGTAAACTCCAAATTCACCTGTAAGTCAAGAAGATCTGGATCCTTTGTAGGAATAGCTATGGAAAATGTACCAGCATAGTTCGGATATATTCTCTTTAGGGTACGCTGCACTTCTTGGATCTGTAATTTTAAGTCTTTCATAAGAGTTGGGAAATTTTCAGTGATAATTTCCTCCATTAGTTTTTCTCCTCCTTTTCCCTTCTCTTCTCCTTCTGGGACACCCACAACACGTATATTTGGAAGGAGAGAACTAGTAACAGAAAATTCAGTGTATTCACATTGTACCCCCTCCTCCACCCACCCACCCACAAAATGAAAAAGCATCATGGAGAAACTTTTATCAGCATTGAGATAATGTTAAGTTGAATCATATAAAATAAACAATAGACTTTTTGATGCACAAAAACAGCAGTTTCATATGATTCAACCTAATATATAAAGCCTGTTCAGGGACAGTCTCCTATGAACCTCTCATTCTTCTACACATCTTGATGATTGTGCTAAGAATATAAAACCCTGACCACTATTTACCATTTGGTTGATGGATAAGGTAATATTTTTCTTTCTCCAGGACAAAGAGCAGATATTTCCACTGCTAGGCATAAAAGCAGTGGACTACTCAAGCTCAGGGTTCCTCTCCTGTAACACAACCCACTGCATGTACAAACATCATCTGGACACTTTGTATCACCCCCGTGGGACCTGGGAGCAAGGGAACCAATGTAAATATGCTGAGGTGTATGCTGCCTAATGTGCCAGGAGGACTAATGTCCTTTGTCTCCAATCCAGGAGGAGTCTCATGTCTTCTGCTAACATCCAAGAAACAGTAACAGGCCAAATTCATAGTTTTTAAGTAGGGCAAAGTCAAATCCCAGACCTAACAAAGTCACAAGACAAGATACTCTCAAGATTGCTTTAGTTCCATCAATGGGAATGTCTTCCCAAGTTGTTATTATTTAAAACCAGGAAATGGAATATTTTCTTGAGAAAGATCAGTATGGTCATTCATCATGCGTCTATCCTTGTTCTTAGAATCCTTTCACAGGAAGAAAAAAATTTCAGAAGAAGTAAAAAGCATGTCATGACCTCCAGTCCCCCATACTCTGACTCACATGTGAAGCCCCCAAAGAAGCAATGATTTTGTCCTAGAGTCTTGGAACAGTCCAGGTGGGACGTTTCGAGAGTTTGAATTTTCATCAGTTCCCTTCCAATTGTTTTTGACCATGGGCTCAATCTTTAGGTATAAATTGATCATTTGTAGATCAGAGCTCTATTATAGTACTCAGAGATCTGAAATATTTAAAGGCCTCCTTCGAAACTAAGACACAGGCTAAATTAAAGCTGATGATCTGGTCTCTAGGCACTGTTCTCCTGCTTCTTTCTTGAATATGGCACTGGGTGGTCACATTAATTTTCTTCCTTCCTAGGCTGACCATTGATGAAACCCAATCATTTTCTCCTGACAATGCCACAGTTGTGGAGTAGGTATTTTTATGTAAATAGCTGCTCTCTGATTCATTAAGCCCTATTGACCCTGACATTTTCCTTTCTGACCTTTATCAGCCACAAACTAATAAAACATGAGAAATAAAGAGGATACAGAAAAGCAATAAAAGAATTACAACCAAGAAGTGAATTGTGACTGTGACCAACAAGGAAATTTGGAAATGGGTGACTGAACAGCCAAGGATGCCTTGTCAACCGGTCACAGCTATAGCATTTGTTCAATGCCTGACAAGTGCTTAGCACCATTTCAAGGTGTCACATAGAGATACAGAGGAAATGACAGTTATAGACACTACTTTGAGCGCTTACAACTTAATAGACAAGATAGCGTAATTAAATGCCTATAGCTCCATAAACACACAATCTGGTTCTTGCTTGCCTCTCCACTTGCTCTTTATTTCCTTCATAGCATGTGTCACAAGCTGTAATTATTTAGTTTATTTATTTGTGTTCTTGATACTATGGTTTTCCCAGAGCTGAGATTCACCTGGTATGTGATAGCGTTACTGTTCCAATTATTTATGACTGCTACTCCTGATCTCATCCACTGGAATGTAAATCCCAAGAGGACAAGGACTATGTCTATCTTATTCACCATTGTAATCACAGACCCTAGCACAATGCACCTAGTAGATTCTCAATAAGTATTTTGTAAAGAATGAATAAATAAATAAATAAATAAAAACAGCAACAGGTATAGGCAGAGTTTAAATAAATTATCTTTTGAGTGCACTTCTGAGTGTTGCAAGGAACACAAAAGGCCATATCACAATCTTAAAAAGTACCCTTTAATTAGAAGATTGCAAGAATATTGCAGTTCTGCTCATACTCAGAGACTTGGTGCAGTTTAAAGCTGGATAGGATAACAGCAATAGTTGAATCCCTCATTTTATAGTTGAGCTATCTGAACCATAAAGTTGAACCTACCGCTGATGTCCACGGATGTTACATTAACCACCAGGTTGGGTAATGCACTGATGGCCCCAGTTCTTCGTTAGACATTGTGTTTCGCCCCACCCCCTTGGCTGTGTTCAGCTGTGTTACTTTGTTTGGCAAATAGTGTTATGGGATGAATCATAACCTGCACAAAGACATATTCAATTCCTGATTCCTGAACTGTGGATGGGAACTCATTTGTAAATAGAATTTTTGAAGATATTATTGGTTAAGATGAGGCCAAACTTAATCTGGGTAGGCCTTAATCCAATATGACTGGAGTCCTTAAAAGTGGAGGAAATTTGGAAACAGTCGGGAGGGGACAGATGGGGAGAGAGATGGCCAAGTGACAGAGGAGGACATTGAGCTATGGATTGCTGGCAAGCCATCACCAGACGAATGTAGACTTCAGAGAAAATATGGCCCTGTCAGCACCATGATTTGGACTTCTAGTTTCCAAAACTGTGAGACAATAAATTTCTGTTGTTTAGCCAACTGGTTGGTGGCACTTTGCTACAGAAGCCCTGGTAAACCAAGACACAGAGGATATTAGCAAACATGATGCAAGCAGAGGTTCAAAAAGTGCTTGCACATTGGGGCTTGCTTTCTTGTGCCTCTTTCTCCTCCAGCATAGCCAAGAGAACATGCTGGAAAACAAGACAAATGTGGCACATGCATAGTTCCTCATCTCACTGTGACCATCCTACATTAGATGACAGGAGCCAAACCACAGAGTAAGCCCAATCAAGATCAACCAGCTAACTGAAAACTGACCACATGTCATAAGAAAGCATAGCCAAGATCAGCAGAACCTCCTAGCTGACCTATAGATTCATGTGCCTCTGAGGTTTAGAGGTGTTTTGGTTTGTAGTTTATTGTAGCAATAAATAACTAATACAGTACTCTTTTAAAGTAAATGCCAGTCAATTACCAGTAAAACAACCTTAAAATGCAAACATCATTCTTCTTTATTGAAATAGAAAGTATTTTTATTTAAATAATTTGTTTCCTATACCACCACAGATAAACGTCTTCCTTACAACCACTTCCACGCAACTGGTGTACAGCACACCTGGTAGGATACACTTAGAGTAAATAACTGAAAAGCATTAGCAGGCCCAGAACTGCAGTGATAGATGTGACCTTCCCAGAGCTGTTTGACTGCCAGTATTTTTCAAACATATCATCCATGACAGAGAGCACAGCCTCCATAGTCTCCTCACAGGTGGACTGGATCTGCTTTTCTTGCAGAACAAATCTTTCTGTAAGATTGCCTCTCAGCTCAAAGGTGTATGTGAACGGGATCCCAATGTCCCGGGCCCAGTCTCTGGAAGTTCCTGCTATGCTACCTATGAATGAAAAGAGGAGGGTAGAGTTAAAACTCATACTTTGAATGGACAGAGTTCTGAAAACTATTTCAGTTTCAATCCAGTAAAATAAATAAACTCTTTCAGATTAGGGTCTTATGGGTAGCTGTCTTCCCATGCTCCATTGCTATTAAGTGCTTGCGAGGTAGGCTCAGTATCTTATTCATCTCTTCATCCTCCACAGTACCTAGCACTGTGCCTGGCACGTAAGATAGATTTAGTTACCATTTATCTGCTGCTGTGAGGTGGGGCAAGATGGCAGATAGCGAGGGGTGGAATTTAGTTCGTCTTTTAGGGCAGCTAGTAAATAGCCAGGGACTGCTGGAAAACCTGTTTGGGGAACCTCTGTGACGAGACACACATCATACACCAGTGTGGAATGGATGGAAGGGCCAAGATCATCACAGACCCATGAGTAAAGCCCCCAAAATCCGGAGGCTGTCACCCTCCCCACCACTGGCATGGCACACTCAGTTGGAGACACTTCCCTGTGGGGAAAAAGACATGATCTCTGCTGGAAGCAATGGAGGGCAGCTCAGCTAAGCTCCAACTGCAGTTTTAATTAGCAAAGTTGGACTGATGAATATAAGCTCCAAGCACAGATAAACCAAGAGCAAGCAGAAAAGGAACCCTGAGGTTTCTCCTGGTAGACAGGAGGAGGGATTGACAAAACAAGACAAAATAAACAGACAAACAATCAAAAACCAACAAGACTTTTGGAGGAGTCAGCCCAGTTCAGGAAACTAGAAAAGAGGTGAGCCCCAAGCCACATGGAGCCAGTTACCAATACTGGCTTTTGACTGGTGTGCTGGTTTGAAAGGATGTGTGTTCCCTAGAAAAGCTATGTTTTAATCCTAATCCCATTTTGTAAAAGCAGCCATTTCTTCTAATCCCTATTCAGCATTGTATGTTTGAAACTGTAATTAGATCATCTCCCTGGAGATGTGATGTAATCGAGAGTGGTTGTTAAGCTGAATTAGGCAACGCCATGTTTCCACCCATTTGGGTGGGTCTTGACTAGTTTCTGAAGTCCTATAACAGAGGAAACATTTTAGAGACAAGAGATTCAGAGAGAGCAGAGAATGCTGCAGCACCACGAAGCAGAGTCCACGAGCCAGCGACCTTTGGAGATGAAGAAGGAAAATGCCTCCCAGGGAGCTTCATGAAACTGGAAGTGTTCTAGTTTGCTAGCTGCCAGAATGCAATATACCAGAAATGGAATGGCTTTTAAAAGGGGGAATTTAACGAGTTGCCGGTTTACAGTTCTAAGGCCAAGAAAATGTGCCAATTAAAACAAGTCTATAGAAATGTCCAATCTAAGGCATCCATTCAGGGAAAGATACCTTGGTTCAAGAAGGCTGATGATATTCAGGGTTTCTCTCTCAAGTGGAAAGGCACAGTGAACACGGTCAGAGTTTCTCTCAGCTGGAAGGGCACATGGGGAGCAAGGCATCATCTGCTACTTTCTCTCCTGGCTTCCTGTTTCATGAAGCTCCCCGGGAGGCGTTTTCCTTCTTCATCTCCAAAGGTCGCTTTCAAACATACAGTATTAAATAGGGATTATTCTACATTTATGAAATGGGATTTTGTTTAAAACATGGCTTTTCTAGGGGGCATACATCCTTTCAAACCAGCACAGGAAGCCAGGAGAGAAAGCTAGGAGATGACGCCATGTTCGCCATGTGCCCTTCAGCTGAGAAAGAAGCCCTGACTATGTTCACCATGTGCCTTCTCACTTGAGAGGGAAACCCTGAACTTCATCAGTCTTCCTGAACCAAGGTATCTTTCATTGGATGGATGCCTTTGATTGGACATTTCTATAGACTTGTTTTAATTGGGACATTTTCTTGGCCTTAGAACTATAAACTAGCAACTTATTAAATTCCCCTTTTTAAAAGCCATTCTGTTTCTGGTATATTGCATTCTGGCAGCTAGCAAACTAGAACAACTGACAAACCTTAGGGGCTGGGGACTGCCTCTGAAAAGGGATTTCTTTCTTTTTTTAAAAAAAAACCATTCTAAGTACCTCATTAGAGAAAATCTTAGGCATTTTCAATTGTCAGCCCTGATCCAGGCAAGGGCAGAGTTAAGACAAGTTTGAGAGACAAAGTGACAAGTGAAGGGAAGGTGTTAATTCCCTAAAGGGCTATCCTTCCCAAGAAAGGGGGAGGCAGGTCCTAGCTCAAGTGGCAGCCCTCAGCTAGAGAATTCAGACACCAGAGTTTATGTCCTAAATCTGCCTTCTACCTCAGCCTCTGTCTCAACCACACCCCTGGTAGCTTCAGGGTATGCTTAGAATTTAAAGGCACTACACCACTTTATGCTGGTGGGGAGCTGCAGGCAGACAAACACCACCTGCTGGAAAGGATAGAAAAAGACAGAGTCTAGAGGCTTCACAGAAATCTCTAACAACTTGCTGGGTCTCACCCCCAGGGAAACTTGTTAATGATTACACCTCCTTCTGAGACCTTAGCCTGTCTTATTTGGGAAAACCTGACTGGAGTGGATGATATATGGAGAGGACATCTTAAAAAAAGAAAAAAAAAACTCCATTTAGGCAAGGCAAGAACCTGAAAAACTCTGAACAGTAAATTAGAAGCTAGGTAGAGGTCTAGAATAAGTTGAACTGAATGCCAAAAAAAAAAGATAGAAAAAAAAAAAGCCAACCAACAAGAAAACCCTAGGTAACAGAATGAAAATGACCTTCAGAACAAACTAATCAAGGAAATTAGATATCAACACAGCAACAAAACATTATGAGTCATACCAGGAAAAATGAAGACATGGCCTAATCAAAGGAACAAACTAATACTTCAAATGAGATATAAGACTTGAAACAATTAATTAATGTTGAATCAAGCATGCTAAATCAAGTAAAAAAATCTAATCAACAAGTTGAGAAAAAAGATATGGCGAAAGAGATGAAGAATATAAAGAAGACACTGACTGACCACAAAGAAGAACTAGAATGCTTGAAAAAACAAATGGCAGAACTTATGGGAATAAAAGTCCCTAATAGAAGAGTTGAAAAATACAACGGAGAATTATAACAGCAACTCTGAAGAGCCAGAAGAAAGGATTAGTGAACGAGAGAACAGAACATCTGAAATCCTACACACAAAAGAACAGATAGGAAAAAGAATGGGAAAATATGACCAGGGAATTAAATGAAAATATGAAGTGCATGAATATGCCTGTTATGGGTATCCCAGAAGGAGAAGAGAAGGGAAAGGAGCAGAAAGACTAATGGAAGAAATAATCACTGAAAATTTCCCATCTGCTATGAAAGATATTTAAATTACAGGTCCAAAAAGCGACAGTGTACTCCAAACAAAATAGATCCACATTGACCTACTCCAAAACACTTGCTAATCAGATTGTCAAATGTCAAAGACAAAGAGAATTCTGAAAGCAAGAAGAGAAAAGCAAACCATCACATACAAGGGAAGGTTGATAAGTCTATGTGCAGATTTCTCAGGAGAAACGATGGAGGTGAGAAGGCAGTGGTATGATATGCTTAAGATTCTGAAAGAGAAAAACTTCCAACAAAGAATTGTATACCTGGTAAAACTGTCCTTCAAAAATGAGAGAGTTGAAAATATTTTCAGATAAACATTCAGTGAGAGAGTTTGAGACAAAGAGACCAACTCTACAAGAAATACTAAAGACAGCACTATAGACAGATAGGAAAAAGACAGGAGAGAGAGGTCTGGGGAAGAGTGTAGATTGTCAGAAAGGGTAAAAAGAGAAAAAAAGATAGGACATATAAAATCCAAAAGACAACATGGTAGAAGAAAGTGCTGATGTTTAGAGTAATAATATTAAATGTAATGGATTAAACTCCCCAATCAAAATACATAGACTGGCCTATGCTGATCTATATGCTGTCTACAAGAGACTCACTTTAGACCCAAGGAGAAAAATAGATTGAAAGTGAAAGGTTGGAAAATCATATTTTATTCAAACAATAGCCAGAAAAGAGTAAAGGTACCTATACTAATATCCAACAAATTAGACTTCATGTGTACAAAGATTAAAAGAGACAAAGGACATGATGTGTGATCATCAAAGTTCTGGTGTCAACTTGGCCAAAGTGATCATGTCCACTCATGTGGTCAGGCAGACACTGGCCTGACCATTGCTACAAGAATATTTCATGGCTGGCTGATAAACTGGAAAGCTGGTGTATTACATCATCAGATGTATTGATTGCATCTGTGACTAATTACGTCTGCAAACCACTAGGGCAAGCCTCCCACAATGAGATAACCCAGTCAGTTGGAGCCTTTTAAGGAAGAAGACTCTTTCACAGCCACTAAACCTCTCCTATGCATTCATACAGACCCTTCATTGGAGCTGCCAGCTTCATAGCCTGCCCTATGGAATTTGGACTCTTCCATTCTCATGGTTGTGTGAGACACCTTTATAAATCTCATATTTACAGATCTCTCCTGTTGGTTCAGTTTCTCTAGAGAACCCTGAATTAACACAGCTTGGTATGTGGAGTGGTTCTTGAGAAACACAATCTTAAAAATGGGTTTTTATAATTAGTTTTCTACTTTGACTAGACTCAGAGGCACTAGTGACTCTGATTCCAATCATTGCAATGGCACTTACAGTCCAGGGGATGAGTTTGCAAAAGAGATACTCAAAATGTCATCATTAGATCCTGCTAACTGTGCACTTATATGAGGAAAGCTCTGGGTGGGAATGCCTTTGACAAGTTTAAGGCATTTTGTGGAATTATGAGGTATAATGATGTTGGTTGGTTGTGCTTAGATATGCTAGATATAGCGGTGAGGGAAAGGAATGAGCTGAAGGCTTCAAATGTGCACCTTAAGCATTATATGAATGATGTAAAAGTTTCCATGTGTGCCCTTAAAGAAAATCTTATTTCCTGTGGTTGCAAACATGAGATCTCTGAAAACCAGACACAGATCCTCATTGTGTGAGTGGCAGATTTACAGCATAAGCTAAAATTTTGAACCTGCAGGATGTCTGCTGTTAAAGTAGGGGTTTTGGTTGGAAGAGAATGGGATCATGAAATGTGGGATTGTGATATATGGTTTGATAATGATGGTGATGGGGAGACGGGATCCCTGGAATCTCCTAAGCTTTTGCTAGATAGATGTGCAAAGGACTGCCCTGAGGAAAGAGCTTCCTGACCTCCAGCTTGCCTTAAGGAAACAGCTTCCCAGCCTCCAGTCTCCCCAGAGGAGTCTGCAATCCTATCTCCATCTAATGAGATTAACCCTTCAGTGCCTGCTAACCCTGTAACCACCTCCCCTGGGAAAACAGGCCTCACTTCTCTGTCTGGAGTGAATAATCCTGTTTCACCAACTGAAATTTCAATGGAATTCCCTGAGGTAATTGGTTGGAAAGACACTTCTATTTCTTTTCATGACCCATCCCCACCAACCCTCTTCTCTTCAAGAACTATAACTAGACTAAAGTCCCAACAAGCCCTGAAAGTGTAGCCCATGAGGAGGTACACTATGCTCCCAAAGAACTACATGAGTTTTCCAATCTATATAGATGGGAATCAAGGGAATATGTGTGGGAATGGATATTAAGGGTGTGGGATAATGGGGAAGGACTATAAAGTGGAATCAAGCTGAATTTATTGATATGGGCCCATTAAGCAGAGACTCTGCATTCAGTGTTGTAGCTCAAGGGCTTAGAAAGGGCATTAACAGTCTGTTTGGATGGTTGGCTGAGACATGGATCAAAAGGTGGCCAAAATTACCTGAAGTTGAAATGTCAAAACTGCCCTGGTATAATATAGATGAGGGGAGCCAGAGGCTTAGAGAGATTGCAATGTTAGAGTGAATTTATCATGGAAGACCTGCTTACACACTCCAGGAATGTCCAGGAAACACATCTTTCACCAGAACCTTCAGAAATAAATTCATGTGTCTAGCTGCATCATCCCTGAAGAATTCTGTAGTTGCCCTTCTCTGAGGTCAGATAATACTATGGGAACTGCTGTCACTGAGCTGGAATCCTTAAACAAAATGGGGATGATTAGATCCCAAGTTGGCAGGAGCTATGTGGTGACAGTTAATCACCATATGCAAGGTGGGCATGGCTGCCATAATGGACAGCAGATGCAAAGCAGCAGTCAAAATAATCTGACTTGAAGAGACTTGTGGTGTTGGCTAGTGGATCATGGGGTACCCAGAAGTAAAATGGATGGGAAGTCTACTAACTTCTTCTTTGACTTGTATAAGTAGAAGGATTCTAGGTCAAATGAACAGAAATATATCCTGAATTACAAAAACAGAGAGTCATGGCCGCTTAATCAATTCCCAGACTTGAGACTGTTTAGAGACCTAGACTTGAGGAGAAGGCTGGGTACCCCTTGGGGAAGGACCCTTTTATTGTCCCAAATTTATACAAGGGAGACCTACAGTCTTTAACCAGGGTGACTGTGCACTGGGGAAAAGGAAATGATCAGATATTTCAGGGATTATTGGACACTGGCTCAGAAATTGCACTGATTCCACGAGACCCAAAACATCACTCTGGCCCTCAGTCAGAGTAGGGGCTTATAGTGGTCAGGTGATCAATGGAATTTTAGTTCAGGTACATCTCACAGTGGGTCTAGTGGATCCCTGGTCCTATTCTGTGGTCATTTCCCCAGGTCCAGAATGCATAATTGGAATTGAAATACTCAGCAACTGGCAGAATCCCCACACTGGTTCTCTGACTCATAGAATGAGGGCTATTATGGTAGGAAAATCCAAGTGGAAGCTACTAGACCTGTCCCTACCTAGCAAAATAGTGAATCAAATGCAATACCATATTCCTGGAGGGATTACAGAAATTAGCGCCACACTTAAAGACTTAAAGTATGCAAGGGTGATGATTCCCACCACATCTCCGTTCAGCTGTTTGGCCTGCGCAGAAAAGAGATGGGACTTGGAAAGTGATAGTGAACTATTGTAAACTCAACCAGGTGGTGACTCCAATTGCAGCTGCTGTTCCAGATGTGGTATCATTGCTTGAGCAAATCCATGCATCGCCTGGTAACTGGCATGTAGCTATTGACCTGACAAATGTTTTTTTCTCAATAGCTGTCAGTAAAGACCACCAGAAACAGTTTGCTTTCAGCTGGCAAGGCCAACAGTACACCTTCACTGTCTTGCTTCAGGGGTATATCAATTCTTCAGCTCTATGTCACAATCTTGTCTGCAGGAAACTTGATCATTTCTCTCTCCTACAAGACATCACACTGGTCCATTGTATCGATGATGTCATGCTGATCTGACCTAGTGAGCAAGAAGTAGAAACTACTCTAGACTTATTGGTAAGGCATTTGTGTGTTAGAGGATGGGAGAAAAATCCAACAAAAATACAGTGGTCTTCCACCTCACTGAAATTTCTGTAACCAGTGGTGTGGAGCTTGTCAAGATGTTCCTTCTAAGGTGAAGGGTAAGCTGTTGCTTCTGGTGCCTCCTACAACCAAAAAAGAGGCACAATGCCTAGTTGGTCTCTTTGGATTTTGGAGACAACATATTCCTCATTTGGGTGTGCTACTCCAGCCCATTTACCAAGTGACCAGAAAAGCTGCTAGTTTTAAGTGGGGACTGGAAAAAGAGGAGGCTCTGTGACATGTCCAGGTTGCTATGCAAGCTGCCCTGCTACTTGGGCCATATGACCAAGCAGATCCAATGGTGCTGGAGCAGTCAGTGACAAATAGGGATGCTGTCTGTAGTCTTTAAAAGGCCTCTATAGGAGGATCATAATGCAGACCCTTAGGATTTTGGAGTAAAGCCTCACCATCCTCTGTTTATAACAACTCTCCTTTTGAGAAACCACTTTTAGCTTCTACTGGGCCTTGGTAGACACTGAACACGTAACAATAGGCCACCAAGTTACCATGAGCTCTGAGTTGTCTATCATGAACTGGGTATTGTCTTACCAACCATGCCATAAAGTTGGGCACGCACAGCAACACCCCATCATAAAATGGAAATGGTATGTATGGGATAGGGCTCAAGCAGTTTCTGAAGACATTAAGTAAGTTACTTGAGTAAGTGGCCCAAATGTCTATGGCCCCCACTCCTGCCGTATTACCTTCTCTTTCCCATACCAGAGCTATGGCCTTTTGGAGAGTTCTTTAGAGTCAGTTAACTGAGGAAGGGAAAACTCAGTCCTGGTTTACAGATGGTTCTGCGTGATATGCAGGGATCACTTGGAAGTGGACAGCTGCAGCACTGCACCATTCTGGGATGTCTTTAAAGGACAGTGGTGAAGGGAAATCTTCCCAGTTGGTGGAACTTTGAGCAAGGCACCTGGTTTTTCATTTTGCTTGAAAGGAGAACTGGCCAGAGGTGCATTTGCATACTGACTCATGGGTTGTTGCTAATGGCTTTTCTGGATGGTCAGGGATTTGGAAGGAGCATGATAGGAAAATTGAGTGACAAAGAGGTCTGGGGGAGAGGTATGTGGATAGAATTTTCTGAGTGGGCAAAGAACATGAAAATATTTGTGTCTCATGTGAATGCTCACAAGAGGGTGACTTCAGCAGAGGAAGGTTTTAATAATCAAGCAGATAAGATGGCCTGTCCTGTGGTTACAGTCATCATCTTTTCTCAGTCACTCCTGCCATTGCTCAATGGGCTCATGAACAAAGTAGACATGGTGGTAGGAATAGAGGTAATGCATCAGCTCAGTAATATAGACTTCCACTCAGCAAGGCTGACCTGGCTACAGCCACTGCTGAGTGCCCAATCTGTCAGCAGCAGAGACCCACATTCAGTTCCCTATATGGCACCATTCCCCAAGGTGATCTTCCTGCTATCTGGTGGCAGATTGATTAAATTGGACCAATCCCATCATGAAAGGGGCAGCAATTTGTTCTAATTGAAATAGACACATACTACAGATATGGGTTTGCATTCCCTGCATACAATGTTTCTGCAAAAACTACCATCAATGGATTTATGGATTGCCTTATCCACCCTCATGGCATTCCACACAGCATTGTTTCTGATCAAGAAACCCACATCACAGCAAATGAAGTCCAGGAATGGGCACATGGTCACAGAGTTCTCTGTCTTGCCGTGTTCCCCATCATCCAGAGGCAGCTGGGTTGACAGAACAGTGGAATGATCTTTTGAAGACCCAATTAAGGTGCTAACTAGGTGGAAATACCTTGCAGGGCTGGGGCAATATTCTCCAGGAGTCTGTGTATGTTCTTAATCAGCATTAACTCTATGGTGCTGTGTCTCCCATAACCAGGATTCACAGGTCCAGGGATCAAGGGGTGGAAATGGGAGTGGCACCATTCACTATCAACCTTAGTGATCCTTTACAAAAATTTTGCTTTCTAGCCCTGAAACCTTAAGCTCTGCTGGTCTACACGCTTAGTTCCAAAAAGAGAGGTCCTCCTACCAGGGAACACAACAATGGTTCCATTGAACTGGAATTAAAACTTCCACTTGGCCACTTTGGGTGTCTTGTGCCACTGAATCAAGAGGCATAAAAGGGGATTACTGTTCTGTCTAGGATGATTCATCCTGACTATCAAGGGAAAATAGGACTGCAACTACATAATGGAGATAAAGAATTTTCCTGGAAAGGAGGAAATCTCCTAGAGTGTCTCTTAGCACTACCATGCCCTATGATTAAAGTCAATGGAAAATTGCAACAAACCAATCCAGGCAGGACTAACAATGGCCCAGAAACTTCAGGAATGAAGGTTGTTTCACCCTATCTGACAAAGAATCATGGTCAGGTGACGTGCTTTCTGAAAGTAAAGGGAATATGTGGAATGGGTACTAGAAGATGGTAGTGATAAATATGAACTATGATCACATGACCAGTTACAGAAACAAGGACTGTGATTATATGAATATTTCCTCCCTGTTTTGTTATGAATATGTTTGCATTTGTACATAAGCAAAGATCTTGATTTCCTCTTATCATATGACATAATTTGTATTGTTCATGTTATAGTATTTAGTCATAGGATGTGAAGTTTAAGAGTGAATGTGGCCTAAGGACTTAAAACCTATTCTGGAGGAGCACATTGCCAGTTTGTACATAAGATAGTAGAGTATAGTTAGGCGACATTTATGTGTGCTACTATGTTCTGTTTGGAAATTAAGCATGTTTCACGGTAATGTGTATGACGGCTAAGTTGACAAAGGGTGACTATGATGGTCAGGTTCTGGTGTCAACTTACCCAAGTGATGATGCCCAGTTGTCTGGTCAGCCAGGCACTGACTTGACTATTGCTGCAAGGATATTTCATGGCAGGTTGATAAACCAGAAGGCTGGTGTATTAAATCATCAGTCAGTTGATTACATCTGTGGCTGATTACATCTGAAATTAACTAAGGCTTGCCTCCCACACGAGATAATCCATGCCCTTATGAAACTTATTCCTGCAAAGGAGAAGTTCAGCCTACTTATGAATATGCCTAAGAATTACCCCCAGAGAACCTCTTTTATTGCTCAGATATGGCCTCTCTCTCTAAACCAACTCCACAGGTGAGCTTATTGTCCTCCCTCCTACATGAGACATGACTCCCAGGGGTATAAACCTCCCCAGCAATATTGGACATGACTCCAGGGTACATGACTGGTCATGGCATCATGGAAGTGTCAAAGTCTTCTTGACCAAAAGGGGGAAGAGAAATGAAACAAAATGAAGTTTCAGTGGCTGAGTTATTTCAAATAGAGCCAAGAGGTCATTCTAAGAGATTATTCTTATGAAGTATATAGCTATTCCCCTCCAATTATGATGTTTTAGAGTAGCTAGTGGGAAATACCTGAAACTGTTGAACTGTAATCCAATAGCCTTAATTCTTGAAGATGATTGAATAATGACAGAGCATTTAAGGTGTGACCATGTGATTGTGAAAACCTTGTGACTGATACTTCCTTTATCTAGTGAATGAACAGATGAGTAAGAAAAATAAATAAATAAGGGGGGGAGGAGAATATGGGATTTTTAAAAATACTTTTATCTTGTTTTATTTATTTATTTTTTTAGTAATGAAACTGTTAAAAAAATCAATCACGGTGATGAATGCACAGCTATATGATAATACTGTGAACCACCGATTGTACAATTTGGATGATTACATTGTATGTGAATATATAATATAGCAATAAAATTACATTAAAAAAGAACATAGCTTTTCTGTGGCACATAACAGTTTCAAATCAGTACAGCAAGTCTCAATAAATTTAAAATGATTTATAAAAAAAAGTTATACAAAACACTTTCTCCAATCATAATGGAAAGAAGTTGGAAATCGATAACAGGTGGAAGGTGTAAAATTTTACAAATATATGGAGGCTAAGCAACACACTCTTGAACAACTAGTGGGTCAAGGAAGAAATTGCAAGAAAAATCAGTAAATATCTCGAGACAAATGAAAATTAAAACACAATATATTAAAACTTATGCAGAAAAGGAGGTGCTGAGAGGTAAATTTATTGCCCTACATGCCTAGATTAAAAAAGAACAAAGACCAAAAGACTAGTAATTAACTGTTCACCTGGAGGAAGTAGAGAAAGAACAGCAAACTAACCCCAAAGCAAACAGAAGAAAAAAATAATGAAGATTAGAGCAGAAATAAATGAAATTAAGAACAAGAAAACAATAGAGTGAATCAACAAAACCAGAGGTGTTTGAAAAAAATCAGTAAAATCAATGGACCCCTACCTAGGCTGATAAAAAGAGAGGAAGGATGCAAATAAATAAAGTTAGAAATGGGAGAGGGAACATAATTACTGGCCTTTTAGAAATAAAGGAGATAATGAGAGGATACTATGAGCAACTATCTGCTAATACAACCATGTAGATGAAATGGACAACTTCCTACAAAACATGAACAACCAGCATTGATTGTAAAGAAATAGATGACCTCAATAAACTAGTCACAGGTAAAGAAACTGAATCAGTCATCAAGAGGCTCCCAACAAAGAAAAGTCCAGGTCCAGATGGCTTCACATATGAATTCTACCAAGCATTCAAGAAAGAATTGGTTCTAATCTTGCTCAAAATTTTCAAAAATATTGAAGAGGAGGGAATGCTACTGTGCTGGTTTGAAACGTTGTGTCCCACAGAAAAGCCATGTTCTTTAATCCTTGTCAATATTATTGGGTAGGATCTTTTTTATGAAGTTGTTTCCATGGAGATGTAACTCACCCAATTGTGAGTGGGATCTTTTGATTAGGTGGTTTCCATGGAGGAGTGTCTCCATCTATTCAAGGTGGGATTGCTTACTGGAGCCCTTTAAGAGAGAATCATTTTGGAAAAAGCTTTAGAGCCCACACAGCCAGAGACCGTTGGATATACAGAAGGAAAACACCCCCAGGGAATCCTTATGAAATGAGAAGCCAGTAGAGAAAGCTAGCAGACACTAGACACATACCTCGTAGTGACAGAGGTGTTTCAGATGGCATCAGTCTTTCTTGAATAAAGGTAACCTCTTGTTGGTACCTTAATCTGGACATTTTCACAGCCTTAGAACTAAAAACT
The DNA here is from genome assembly GCA_004026745.1 of Myrmecophaga tridactyla. Taxonomy (NCBI): domain Eukaryota; kingdom Metazoa; phylum Chordata; class Mammalia; order Pilosa; family Myrmecophagidae; genus Myrmecophaga; species Myrmecophaga tridactyla. The sequence continues at coordinate 14,308 of PVIY010014286.1, read as the reverse complement.
TGCAACTTAATAAATTCCCATTTAAAAAGCTGTTCCATTTCTGGTATATTGCATTCTGGAAGCTTAATAAACTAAAACAGCTACCTGATTTATTCTATGAAGCCATTATTACCTTAATGCAAAAAAAACAGACAAAGATACTACAAGAAAAGAAAATTACAGACCATCATACTCAAAGGGGAAAGACTGAAACCATTCCTTCTAAGATTAGTAACAAGACAAAGATGCCCACTGTCACTATTGTAATTCAACATTGTGCTGGAAATTTCTAGCTAGAGAAATTAGACAAGGGGGGAAAAAAGCCATCCAAATTGGAAAGGAAGAAGTAAAACTTTCACTGCTTGCAGATGACATGATACTATATGTTGAAAATCCTGAAAAATCTTCTAGCATTACTGTGTATAGCAAAATAGCAGATACAAGAGCAACACCAAAAAATCAGCAGTGTTTCTTTACACTAGTAATGAGCAATCTGAGGAGGAAATAAATTTAAAAGTTCCATTTACAATAGCAACCAAAAGAATAAAATATCTACGAACAAATTTAACTAAGGGCATAAAAGATGTAAACACAGAAAACGACAAGAAGTTGCAAGCAGAAATCAAAGAACACCTAAATAAATTGAAGGACATACCATATTCAAGGATTGGAAGACCAAATATAGTTAAGATGTCAATTCCACCCAAATTGATTTATAGGCTCAATGCAATACTAATCAAAATCCCAATAACTTATTTTGCAGAAATAGAAAAATCACTAACCAAATATATTTGGAAGGACAAGATGCCCTGAATACCTAAAAAATATCTTGAGAAAGAGAAATGAAGTAGGCAGTCTCATAGTATCTGACTTTAGAACATATTATAATGCTACAGTGTTCAAAACAGCATGGTACTTGCATAAAGAAAGCTATATTGACCAGTGGAATCAAACTGAGTGTTCAGAAATAGATCCTCTCATCTATGGACAATGGATCTTTGATGAGGTGGTGAAGCCAACTCAACTGGGACAGAGAAATCTCTTCAATAAATAGTGTTTGGAGAACTGGATATCCATATCAAAAAGAATGAAAGAGGACCCATATCACACACTTTATACAAAAATTAACTGAAAGAACTAAACATTAGAGGTAATGTTTAGATGAAAATTTAGGAAAATATCTTATGGATCTTGTGATAGGAGGTGGTTTCCTTGACTTTAATGAAAAAGAAACAGATAAATGGGATCTCCTCAAAATTAAGCACTTCTATGCATCAAAGGACTTTATTAGGAAAGTAAAAGGCAGCCTAGAAACGGGAGACAATATTTGGAAACTATATATCAGATAAGGGGTTAATATCCAGATTACATAAAGAGATTCTATAATTTAACAAAAAGACAACAAAACAATTAAAAAATAGGCAAAAAACATGACAGACATTTTTCAAAAGGAGAAATGCAGTTGGCCCAAAAGCGTATGAAAAGATGCTCAACTTCACTGACTATTAGGGAAATGCAAATCAAAATCACAATGAGATATCATCTCACACCTACTAGAATGGCCATTATAAATAAACAAACAAAACAAACAAACAAACAAAACATAAAACTGCAATTGCTGGAGAGAATGTTGAGAAAGAGGTACACTTATTCCCTGTTGGTGGGAATGCAGAATGGTGCAACTGCTCTGGAGGGCCGTATGATGGTTTCTTAAGAAGCTAAGTAAAAAATTTGAGTATGATCCAGCAATCCCATTACTAGGTAAATATTTGGAAGAACTGAAGGCAAGGACACAAATGGACGTTTGTACACTGATGTTTACAGCGACAGTATTCACTAATGCCAAGAGATGGAAACAACCTAAATGTTAATCAACAGATGAGTGGCTAAACAAACTGTGGTATATATATACAATGGAATGTTATGCAGTTGTGAGACAGAATAAAGTCATAAACCTTGAGGACATTATTCTGAGTGAAATTAGCCAGAAACAAAAGGAAAAATACTGTATGATCACACTAAAATGACCTAACATTATTGAGTGAACTTTGAGATTTAAAGTTAAGAACATAAGTTATCAAGAGATAGAAAGAGGGTAGAAATTGGGCATTTGATGCTGAAGGAGTAGAGAATGTACAACAGGCTGATTGTAAAGATCCAGAAATGGATAGCACAATATTATCTGAAGGTAGGACAATATGGTAAGTATACTGAATGAAACTGAATGTGAGTATGTTTGAGGAAGGAGTGCTGGGAGCATGTATGGTATCAAAAGTATAGATAGAGGGTAAGGACTGGGACAGTATAATTTAGCAATACCTAGAGTGGACATTGATGATGATCAAATGTACAAATATAAGAAGGTTTTTGCGTGAGGAAGAACAAATGGATGTCAAAATTGCAAGGTACTGGAATGGGATGGTACATAGGGAAAAAATACCACCAATGCAAATTAGGATCTATATTTATCAGTAACATTGTAATATGCTTTCATTGAATGTAACAAAGGCAACATGCTAAAGCTAAATGTCAGTAAGTGGGGTGATGTGGGAGAGGGGTATAGGATTCTTTATGGAAGAAATGGAAATGTACACTTATAGATTGTGGTGGTGAAGGCACGGCTATGTGATTCTACCAGGAATCATTGAATTTTTACTTAGGTTGGATTGTATGATTTATGAATAAGACTTTAAAAATGAAAAGAGAGACACAAGTGTTGGAGAAAACGTGGAGAGAGAGATGTACCTATTCACATTTGATAGGGAAGTAGAGTGGTACAGCTTCTCTGAAGGGCATTGTGGTGGCTCCACAGGAGGCTAGGGGTGGGACTGCCATATGATCCTGAAATCCTGTAGTTAGGTGTATACTCGAAGGAACTAAGCAGGGACAGGAATGGACACTTTTGAACACTGGTATAGCAGTGTTCGATTTATTCAATGGATGGAGGTGGCCTAAGGGTACATTGACTGAGGAATGGAAGAGGGAACTGTGGTGTATACATGCAATGGATTATTGAGTGGCTGCAAGAAGGAATGAAATTGTGAAGCATGGAAGGAGGTGAATGAAGCTTGAGGACAGTATGTTGAGTGAAATAAGCCAGAAACAAAAAGACAAATATTATAGAGCCTCAATCGTATGGACAGACTATAATATATAAACTCTGAGAATTGAATTTGAGAGCAGAGATTTCAGGTAAAAGTCCACCGTGAAGGTGCTAGATGGTAAGCTCTTCAACAGTCACATCTGTTCCAGAGTTGTAACTGTTATTTCCAAATTCTGAGACACTGAACTCTTTGTGTATAAATTAGTCATTCCCTGGAACTTCGGTATTTGTGTGATGCCTGAGACTCAGAGCTAGAGTTCTGCAGCTATCGAAATCAGCATGACTCCATACAACAACTGTTGTAAACATTTAAAAAGTGATCAGACTTCAAGTAGAGATATGATGAAGCTGATCTGCTTAGGACTAAGGTAAATCAGACTAAAGGATAAAGGATGATATTAACTGTATTTTAAAACTTCAACTTCTGTGAGAGCCCAAAGGAAGTGATATTTATTTGGTGCAAAATTAGTATTTTCAGTAACACACTATTTAATCTAACTTGTACAGTCAGCTTATTCAAACACCATAGCTACATGAAACCCTGCACAGAGCGTGAGATCTTGTTGGTTTGTAAGGTTGCTGGGAGGATGCCCCAATACATCCCAGAGTAATCTGGGCAGGAGGTTAAAAAATATTTGCAAAGTCCCTTTGAGGGACAGCTGGAAAAGGTGAAAATATTAAACTTCCCCACCTAGGGAAGACCTAATATTCTCAGTCATTGGGGATTGCCAATTTGATGGGCCAGGCCCTTGATCTTGGGGCATACCCTTAAGAAACTTATTCCTACAAAGGAGAAGCTGAACCTCCTTATGAGGATGCCTAAGAGTTACCCCCAGAGAGCCTCTTTTATTGCTCAGATGTGGCTTCTGTCTCTGGCCCAACTCTGCAGGTGATCCTTCTTGACCAAAAGGGGAAGAGAAATGAAACAAAATAAAGTTTCAGTGGCTGAGATATTTCAAATAGAGCCAAAAGTCATTCTGGAGGTTTATTCTTATGCAGTTTACAGATGTTCCTTTTCAGATTTTTATGCATTGGAGTAGCTAGAGAGAAATACCTGAAACTTGAAATGTAATCCGATAGCTTTGATTCTTGAAGATGACTGAATAACTATAGAACACTTAAGATGTGACCATGTGATTGTGAAAATTTTGTCTGACACTCTAGTGTGCGGACAGATGAGTTAGGAAAAAAAGACAAAAAATAAATAAACGATAGGGGATTATGGGGGTAAGGGATGTTTGGGGTGTTCTTTTTTACTTTTACTTTTATTCCGATTTTTATTTTTTTAGAGTAATGATAATGTTCAACAATCTATTGTAATGATGAATGCACAATTATATGATGATACTGTAAATCACTGTACACTTTGAATGATTATATGGCTTGTGAATATATATCTCAATAAAATTGAATTAAAAAACGAAACCAAAAATTGTATCTGCTGAATCAAAGACAAGGCAACATAATAAAGCAAAGCAAGAGTGAACTGACTCATGTAAAGGAACAAATCCAAATGACCAAAGGGAAAAAGTGTATACAAGTATTATTTAGATAAGTGGCAGAAGAATGGAGGGGGTGGTGTTTGGGGATGGGGGAAAGCGGTATACATTTTTTGTTCCTAAATTCTTTTTTTTTAGGTCATTTCTCCAAGCCCTACCCTTCTCTGCTATTTACCCGAATGGGCCCTCTGAGAACTGAATCAACTGACCAAGGGTCACTGGACAATGTCCTTTTTGTTAACTCCTATGTGTTTCTACATGGCCAGTTCTTTATAATTGAAGTCAGGGTAGTTCTGGGCTGATCCAATGAATTAATGTTCCGTTTTAGCTTACACTTTATCCCCAGAGAGCATAATTCTGGATTTGTGGAGACACCATATTATCCTTGGTCATTTTGATATGTACAACTCCTTGTTGATTTCTCCTGCCCACATGCCTTCCAAGGTCCACTAAATTCTTTTGTGTTTTAGTTATTATTGAAGAGACAAAAAAGATACTTACGTAAAATATCTGCACTAGATCCAACTCTAAATGTAGTTCCATGCTTTGCTTGCAATGCTTTTGCTGCCTTCCGTCCAACTTGAATCTGTAGGTAGGAAATGCAGACAGATATCTAATGCTAAAGTAAATCCAACAACCCAGAGGGTTTGGTATTTTGTCCAGATCCATCTCTGGAGTTCCATACTAACGTTCCAACTTCCTATAGTCTGTTGGTGCTCAGACCTAACATGCTCAAATTCAATTTCATCATCTCCCCCATTAAAAAGGCTATTCCTCTCATATTTCTGATCTATCATGCTTCCCAGACACACTTGTGAAGTCCCACGATCATCTTTGACTCACCTTCTCTCACAACTTCCCACTTTGAAATAGTTATCAAATTCCACCTTAGTTCACATTCGTTACCTCTAAACTGGACTGTTGTCCTCTTCTAATGTTTCCCTTCTTCTCACCAACTTTTATTCCAATTGATCCTATCTGTCTTCTAGATTGATTTTTGTGGACTAGAGCTGTCATCATTATCCTGCAGAAACTGCTAATAATCTTGTTGTCCATTGAGTATAATACAAACCTTCAGTCTAGTATTTTGAGATCCTACACCATATGGTCCTAACCCACCTGTGGTAAGATGAAAAATGAAATGGAACCCCAAAGATATATTCACTTCCTAATTCTTGGAATCTGCGAACATTTCCTCATATGACAAAAGAATAAATATTACCTTAAATGGAAAAAGATGGGATTAAATTAAAGATCTTGAATGGAGGAGCTTATCTTATATTACCCAGGTGAGCCCTAAATGCTTCACATGTGTCCACAGGAGAGAGCAGCAGAGGGAGAGGAGAAACACAGAGAAAAGGAGAGAGCAGCAGAGGGAGAGGAGAAACACAGAGAAAAGGAGAGAGCAGCAGAGGGAGAGGAGAAACACAGAGAAAAGGAGGAGCCAATGTGACCACAGAGGTAGAGATTGGAGTGATGCGATGTGCTCACAAGTTAAGCAATGCCAACCGCCCCCAGAAGCTGTAAGAGGCAAGGAATGGCATCTCCCCTAGGGCCTCCAGAGGGAGTGTAGCCTGCCAAGGTCTTGATTCTGGCCTCCAGAACTGTGGGAGAATAAATGTCTAGTGTTTTAAGCCACCAGGTCAGTGGTAATTTATTACAGTAGCCACGGGAAAATAATATACCACCTTTCCAACCTTATGTTCTATGCAGCCACCCTAGATTATTGTCAAGCTCAAATTCACCCACCATTCCCTAGACATGTCTCATGTTCCTCAACCTCTTTATCTGGGCCGAGAATTTGCCCTCAACCTGGATGCCTCACTTCTTACCATGCCTGTTAAAAATCTAACCAACCTCAGAAGACTTTCTTAAAGGCCAATTTCTTCATGAGACCTTTCCTGATTATCCTAACTAGATTCTATCTTGCCCCACTTTTAATATCTCATAGCTCTTTTTTTCACCCCATTTACTACTAATCTCCTTATTTTACCTTGTTTATGGGTATTTGATATTATCTCTCATAAGCTCATAGAATTTCAGAGCTAGAAGTTACACCTTTCCCCACTCACCACAATGCCACCCTGCTACACTGGAAAACCCTCAGAGCTAGATGATTTTTAAGATCTGCCCTTGCTCTTTATAGAAACTTTCCTGAGATTAGAGTCACTAACTGAGGTCCAACTCTACTGGATGTGTTTTTTGACCCTTTGAAATATTTCCTTATTTACCCTTGTGACAGGTCTTCTAAGTACATCCCAACTCTGGGTCCCCATTGCTTTCTCTACCCAACTGTTAGTATATCTCATTATTTCCCCTTAGAGTTTAAACAAACACCTCCAAAATCCCCTGCCTATTCCACCTCTAGACTGTGATGCACAGTTGCTTTACCCCTTAGAACAGCATGATGCTGGAGCCTCCCCTGACTGCATTTGCAGGTGGATCAGCTCTCCTAACTCCTGACTAGTGGACCGATCTAGTGTTAGCTCCTGTCTCTCATTTTGTGGCTCTGCTGGTGCTTGGGTAGAGTGGCCCCTGGCACAGCGACATTCAGAAGGAAGGCTCTGAAAGGCAGTAGGTGGCAGGGGACAGGGGGTTACATGCCACAGATGTTGGCAGCATCCTTAGAGCATTTGGGGCTTTCTGTGTGAGACTAAGATAAACAACAACAAAACATTAAATTGGACATATTTGCTAGTTTTTTTGCCTCATGCTCCCTCACTACTGACAAGTCTTTATTCAGATATTCAGCTTTTCCATATCTACCTGAAAAGAGATCTGAGTTTTCCAGTTCAATTCCTGGGCTTGTGATGTCCAGAACTGAAATAACGGATAGAGAGGGCTAAAGGAATGCGAGGAATAAAGCTAGTTTAATCATTTACACTGGAAAGAGGTACAAGCGCTGTTTGTAGAAAAAAAAATTATAAGAGGGAGAGGAGACTCAGAAAGGGGGTTTCTGAGAGAGAAATTCTAGTAAGGAATTGAGAGTGAGGGTTGGAGAGAAAGAGTTTCCATGTCCGAGTTAAATTAAGGCAAGAGCACTGGGAAGCACTTGCTGTGATTTATCAACTATACCCTCTTTTGAAATTATTTCAGTGCCTCTAGTAGAGATCTGACTTGCTTTTATTATGTGTAATGCCTGTATGTTCTTTGAATGGAACTCCATGCTAACTGGGCCATTTGGGGATTTGGCTTTCACTTGGGTTACAAGGATCAACCCTAGACGACATTGTCCATCTCAAGCTTCCTTGAGTTTACATTTCTTTCCTGAAGTTCACCACAACCAACTATTCCTCTACTTATTTTGTCCCTTATAGTTCCCTTTACTCAAATCCTGACCATGGGGTGGGAAACATTCTCCCTTATTTTCCCTTTCTTTGTTGACAAATAGCTTTTGGAATGTTTTTAGGATTCCAGTAGCAATTACTATGGGGGAAGTATATGAGTGAGAAACAACACATGTGAAAAATGTACATGTCATCCTTAGCCTATAGGTCCTTTCTGAGAAGATGACATGGAAATCCCCTGGACTTCTGACTTTGGTTTCTATTTCTAGGGGTGGAGCCACTAATCATACCTCTCTCACTTACGACAACACACTGCAAGACCATACTATAGAGCCAATTTCTCTGCTGCCCTTCTTAGACTAAAAATGCTTTCTAGTCAAAATAATTACTGCCTGTTTGACAGTAGTATAAAATTTACATTGCTAAAGGCCTCCAGGCTGGCTAACAGCTCCCTCACTGGGCTCAGAGAATTTCCTATAGGTATATCTTCAAAGGTAGGCATACAAAAGGATGACTAGGCCCTGCATTGTGTGTGTGTGTGTGTGTGTGTGTGTGTCAGAGTTGGGGGGGGGACAGGGGAATTTGAGATGAGGTGAAGGGGTTGATGGGGGAAGAATATCAGCATCTTAAAAATTAGAATTATTACAGTGATGCTAAATTCCAGAACAATTTAGATAGGATTTATATATAGTTACATTCCCCTACATAGTGATTACCAACTTGTCCCTAATGCAGTATAATATCTACCATGATATCTAGGAATTTGGGGGGTTGTCAATTTATAGAAATTAATTACTACTGTCCAGTGTTGTGAATAATACTAGAAAAAGGGAACCTTCTTGGAACAGTTGGTTTGATCCTATGTCTTTGTGAACTCTTCCAAATCCTACCCTCAACAACCCAGAAGCACAGCTAGGTAGTTTCAATAAGGCTGATACACGGTAGCAAAATTCTCACATTATATTTTTATAGAAAAGTCTTGGACATAGATATTTATGCTAACTCTTCAGCTCCTGTGACAGTAGGAGATACAGAATTGAAGCAATGTATCTCAAATCGATTTACCAGTTGCTGAAGGAATTGCCAGTAACTTCCTTCTAAGAGTTACCTTCCATTGCCCCAGGTCACTTATGTGCATCGCTCTAACCAGACAGCCATCAGCCACACAAGACTGTTTAGCATTTGAGTATAAGCCTTGCAAAATGGTCATGCAGTGAGTGTTTTCCTGAACTAAAAAGGGAGTGAAGTTTCCAGGAAAAATGGTGAGGTACGACAGGTCTCCTTTTTCCGCTTGACAGAAAGCCCCCTTCTTTCAAAGATCCATAATAGTCTTTCTGTGAAGTTCATTTGTGTTAATCATGAATCCTTTAGACAGAAAGTAAATATCTACAGCACATGTCACAGAAACTGAGGGATTAGGGGAGTTCTTGGTTTCTTAACTGAAATCTTTGTTCCTGCAGTCTTCTTTACCGAAGGATGGAACTTGTGGGGCTCAAAAACAAGGAGAGAACGAGACACTGTTGACTGAGTATATCGAATGATAAAAGACCCCATAAGTTGCAAACTCTTCCTGAGTTAGGAGAGGCAGTGTGAGGTAATGGAATGAAAGTGGCCTCTGGATTCTAAAGACATGAGGCCAAGCTCTACCATTTACTGTCCGTAGGAGTTTGGGATATTTATTTAACTCAAGTTCTCTGTTTCCACATCTTCAAAATGGGCTAATTATATCGTCATGAGGGTCAAACGTAAAATCCCTTTGGGAATTCTAAAGTTCTAGACAAATGTTAGTTATTTATAAATGTTGCAAGATTATCATGTAGTACAAGTGATCTTGGAGTAAGAAAGGGAAAAAAATTGCAAGAAAGATACTGAAATACTGCCAGACTATTTTTACTCCTGGGGGAAAGGACTCCTTCCAGCAAAGATCCATAGTAGCTTTTCTTCTGGTGCCTAGGCCTGTGCTGCATGTGTCATGTTCCAGTGGGAGAGGGACAGGAGGTATAGCCGACCCAATAGTTCACCTGGCATCATCTCAGAGCTAGCTTGGCCCTCATTCTATCCAAACTATGACTGATAATGAGATAGTTTTAAACCTTTTGATTTGTACCTATTGTTCTTGGTATTTACAAAAGGGCAAAGAGCCAAATGCTTCTCAGCAATTCTGCCCACCAGAGATTTGGTAAACACAGCTTGGAGAAGGCCCCGGGATGAGATAAAACAGTTTCCCTGCCCCAGCATTCCTTTTGCTGTTACTTCCCCATAAGAAGAATCCTAAGCAAAAACTGCAGGAAGAGTTTAGAAGAAAATAAAGCATTGTGTTTAGAAGAGAAGAGAGCAGATATTATTCAGCCATGTTATTTTAGAAATGCCATATTCCACTAACAGCTGGCAAGTTCTTTGAAGCTTTAAAGAACACAGTTCAAAAACTGTAATTGCTGAACAGGGCTTCAAGAGAATTTTACAGAAATGGAAGAGCATTCCTGCAGATTATTAACATAATAATCTTATTTATATTATAGGCAAATATCTAAGATGTCTCCCAACTTGACACTTTTTGAAACAGGTAGTTAATTAATGTGGGTAAAGCAGCATTTAACCTGAAACCTTCCCAGCAGGCTTCTGGCATAGTGCAAAATGCAGGAGAAAGAAAATAATGAAGAATAGAGAGAACAAAACGGGGAGGAACTGGAGCCCAAATCTTGGAAATGGAAATCAGGAAAAGGCAGGCAGGGGTCCTAGTGAGACACTACTAGAGGCCTCCGTGCAGTGGTCTTACCAGTTCTTCATGGTTACTTGGTTTGTTTTGGGTGTAGCCATAGGGAGTGAGAATGAGCTGCCCGTAAGCGTGTATGGTTAGGAAGCACAAAATGTTCTCCTTCTTGCTCTCTAAAAAGGTAGAGATGGCTTTAGTCTCTGGTTCAGACGCTGGTCCGGTCCCACAGAATGTCAAATGCTGGCAGTTTCTGGATGCACCAACACCTGGAATACACAGGAAACCACAACGAAGGCAACGAAGGCAACGTGATCACAACCCAAGGCAGCGGGTCATCCCTGTGGGGCCATCTGTGGATGTAACCAGAGATCACCCTTTCTTGTGTAAATTGGTCCTGGCACCCTATGGGATAGTCATTCAAGGAAGAATTCAGAAAGGCAGAGGCTTGAATTTAGAAACACCTCAGCAAATTTACATTGGTTCCCTTGCTCTCAGGTCCCACAGGGGTGATACAAAGTGTCCAGATGATGTTTGTACATGCAGTGGGTTGTGTTACAGGAGAGGAACCCTGAGCTTGAGTAGTCCACTGCTTTTATGCCTAGCAGTGGGAATATCTGCTCTTTGTCCTGGAGAAAGAAAAATATTACCTTATCCATGAATTTAGAAACAAACTGCATGCTTGTATGGCCCAGAAAGGAAGAGACAAAATGGAATGGCATTTTCAGTACTCTTTTACTTCCAGCTTCCAAACCTGTTTTTGGTGGGCCCTGAAACAAACAGTTGGAATCCAGCTTTCAGGGTTCCTAGGTTACCCTCTAACCTAGTGGTATTGGCCCAGATCCCTCCCTCTCTCTTTTTCTCGCTCTCTCACTGCTTTACTGGCTCAAGTCTCATTAGGACTATTTTGCATGGATATAAGTGACTCTCCTCATTAATAATAATAAAGATCACTGCTTGAGCCCCTCTTACATGCTAAGCATGGGGCTCAGCCCCTTCTCTGGGTTGTCTCCTTGAATGCTCACAGCAGCCTGTTGGCAAAGTGGTATTACTATGGCCTACATTTTAAATAAGAGAAAATTGATGCAGAGAGATGAAGCAGTTTTCCCAAAGCCACCCAGCTACCAAGTCTGGATTTTAATCCTTGCCTTCTGGTTTTTAAACAGACTGCTTTTAACCATCCTTGCCTCTTTATTCACTTCCAATTCATTGGGCATGTTTGGGTTCAGCAGCACGAAAATTCCTTAAGGAAACATGTGTCTTGTTTACTGCCTACCCTCTACCCTTGTCTCCCTGGGAAATAATCTGCAATGATAATTCTCCAAATTTTCTTTTCTCTATGACAACTTAAATATTTACAAACAAAATGATGGATTTCAAATATATTCAGACTGGTTTAGGTCTCCTTAGCCCTTGTTTATCCAATTTCACTGAAGGGAACCTTGCATTTGAGTTCTTACTGCAAAGATAATAGCATCTTTTGGGAGGAAATAAAACTGGTCAGGAAGCCTAGAAAAAGCTGTATGAAATTAGATGTTTATTTAAAAAAATTATACCTCTTGTAATTCGTTCACCTCTTTCCTTGCTTCTGTGCTCTGTTTTATAGTCATCCATTCATCTAGTAAATATGTACTTACTACACCAGGATGCATTGAAATTTCTATTGAGATCTGTTCCAAAACATGTGCCATTATTATGGGATGCACGGGATTTTCTCCAAAAACGATCCTGCAACAGAGGAAAATAGAATTTTGCTATTCTAAGATTTCATAAATCACAGTGTTGGGATGCTAAGTGGTCCTCGAGCATGAAAGATGCTTCCTAGGATTATCTGTCTGGAAGAACTTACCTTTAACATTACTCAGCTTGCCCATATAATTTTTAATCTTGCAGATGGACTAGCAACACCCAATAATAGGAACATCTGTGCAAAAGTGTATATACATGTAAACAATCAAATTGGAGGAGGCTTGCTCTTAACAAGCAGATTAGCAGTGCCTGTGGACATGTGCTGCTGAACCAGGGAAAGATTCAGAGTTGTTTCTTAGGTTCAAGTGATGCAGAATGAAAGAGAAATAGCATGGCAGATGGGAAAAAGCTGTTCCAGGTGCATCAGAAATGATCTTTGCACATTTCTGGAAGCAGAAGACTGATGAATTGAGATGAGAATAAAGACACGTTTCACCAACAAGCACAGAAGAAGCTTGACTCAAACAACAGGCCAGCAAGTGATGGAGAAGGGAGAGAAAGTAATATAATCTAGGAATCAGGAGCCAATTGAAAATAATATGCTTTAGAAACTTAAGAGAAAGTTGTCTGCTAAGACTATGAGATGTTCCTCACCTGTTAAGAATGATAACATTGAAAAATGAAAGCCAGTTTCATATTAATACATCCTTTATTGCTCCTCCTGCTTTTAGAGCTGATTTGAGATGGATGCATAGGTTTATGAATTTTATACCAATACAATTCTGATAGGGTGGCAGTCAATTCATAAACATGAATTTAAAGAGATGGAAGAGGAGAAAGATTGTTAAGTCTGTCTGGAATATGACAAAAATATATATATATACATGAATGTGGTTAAAGGGGGAAATTTAGGTTGTACATATGTTACTAGAATTTTTTTTAAAAGCATAGGACTGTACAACACAATGAACCCTAATGACTATAGTTACAATTATAATACTATATATAATTGCACTATAGTACAATTATAATATTCTCTCATCAGTTGCAACAAAGGTACCACACTAACACAAAATGTTAATGGGAACTCTGGTTCTGCATGTTTTTCTGTAAACCTACAACTTCTCTAATAAAGACAAACAGAAAATAAACATGTGCTGGACTTCAACTCTGAAAAAGTCTCAGGACCCCTAAATCCTAAACCTCACTTAAATTGTCAACTTAAAAAAAAAAAGAGCTGATTTTCATCTCAAATGGGTTTTTTTCCCTTGTGCAACATGAAAAGACAGAAAGAGAAAGGACCTGAGTCGAACTTTGGTTCATAAGCTCCTCCAAGGACAGGTTTGATGTACTCACGGTTGTCCAAGTGTAGATATAACCATCTACATTAAGAACAGGAAGCACATAGAGGTCCAGGACCCTAAGGAATCTGTTGATCCTTGCATTGGCTTTGTAGTTTTGTAGAACCTGGAAAGTGAAAAAAAAAAAAAAAAAGAAGAACTATTTGGAATGATACTGGGGAAAAGTCTATTCACTCTTGAATTTCCATCAATTTTAACTTAATTATAACAAGTGATTATACATTCCACCCCCAATCCCAAACTCTACCTCAATTGTCCTATTCTTTATGGTTATGGTTCTCAAACTTTGGCAGGTGTCAGAAGCACCAGAGGGCTTCCTGAAACACAGACTTCTGGGCTTCACCACCGACTCTCCTACAAGTTTCTAATTCACTAGGTCTGAGGTGGAGCCAATAAATTTGCATTTCTAACAGTTGAGGGTGATGCTGCTGGCCCAAGGGACCACAGTTGGAGAACTACCACTTGTGGGTTTCTTTTTGTGTGAGTTTCTGAAAAGACTAAAAAGAAGTATTTTCTATTTCTTTTAAAGTTTTCTTATTTCCCTCAAAGGAGGAGTATAGATAGCATATAAAAGCCCATTTTGCAAGGTATTTTCCATATGCTAAATCTCTTAATTCACCCAATAGACCTATGAAGTACTCATTTCATTTTCCTTTTATATTTGAAAAGCTAGGGGTCTT